>JAODKC010000021.1:23437155-23468133 GCA_026777985.1 Mormyrops attenuatus | reverse complement strand
TGTGTGTGTGTGTGTGTGTGTGTGTGTGTGTGTGTGTGTGTGTGTGTGTGTGAAAAATGTCCTGTTTATGTTGGCACAGAAGCAGTTGCAAAGGTACAACCATGCTACGACCTCTTCCTTCAGGGTAGCCAGTTATCTAATATTCTTTTTTTTCTCCCCAGTGAGCCATGTGTTTAACACAGTGTGTGAGTTTCACAGTAGCTGAGCACAGGCGTTTGAAGGCACTAGCCAGACACGCAGCAGTAATGCATGCAGCCCTGTGCAGGGTCATATCAACGCCAGTCAAGCTACGATGTCCGTGACACAGCAGTAGATTCATTACGGCCTCAGCCAGGCTTGGGTGCAAATTTTTCATACTGACATACGTTCCAGAGATTATACCACGGCATACAGTACTTTAGCGCAGTTTTCAAAAGCAACATTATTCCAGAATTTCTGAAATCTTGGCACTAAAATTCACTGACTGGGGGGCCTTCCCACAACACATTTTGCCAAATGTATTTCCAAGGTACTGTGTGAATGTTTCCTCGAATACAACCAAAACCAACTCTGCTTGTTTCATTTATTTCCCATAACCACTTATCAAATTCAGGGCCATTCGGTACCCAGAAACCATTAGCATAGGGGACCGGCTGGACTGGAAGCAAGTTCATCACAACGCGCTCGCGATGAGCAAATTGGGCACCTAATTACATGCTGTTAGACTATGATATCATTTCTCAATCCGGTCCTCAGGGACCCACAGACAGACCACGTTTTTGCTCCCTTCCAGGGAGCTAGGAGGGATCAAAAACGTGGACCAACTGTGGGTCCCCGGGGACTGGATTGGGAAACAATGGACTATGGCAAAGGAGAGAGAGAACGTACAAACTTCACATCCCCAACTCTGTGGGGTTCTTTCTCACTCTGCTCTTTGTGTGTGAAGGAACACTGTCACCATGCCAACCTCTTCCAGATGGGGAGAAATAGAGAAACAATATTTAGCATTTGTGACAAAAAGGAACTGCTTAAATACGTATTCATACCGATTGCATAGCTAGCAGATTTGGAGACCTGTCTGCACTCTGAACACTAGAACGGATTCCTAGTGTTTGGAAAGAGGTAAAAGAAAAACAGAACTATTAAGTAACTGCAAAAGCCGTCTACTAAGGGAAACATACGGAGTTTACTTGGCACCACAACTGAAAGTGTCTTGCATTTTTCCCTTGCACACTCGGAGAACATCTAGCCTGAGACGAATCTCAGCTCAAAACGTATTGCCAAAAAAGACAAATGCAGCATGTAACAAAAGTAAACGAAAAAGAGCATCGCGTCCGGTGAAAAAACTCAAAAGCTAACTTCAGCAGGACTCTAACGTACGGTCATTAATTACATAAACTGTCATAGCTCAGATGGCAGCCAATCACAGAGAGGGGAAAAAATGAAGCCGCATATTAAAGTGCGAAGACAAAACTGAAGGACAATTTGGATCGTACTCTTAAAAAAAAGGAGAAGGAAAAAAGTGTCAACAGGAGAGAATGTGTCATGGGTGTCAGGGACACAGCAGATTGTAAGCAGCCACAGATATTAAGGACAGATTCAGCAATCGCACTGTGGGGCAGCGGGGGGCAGATAAACACAGGCACGTTTGGGACGAGCTATAGTGGACCCAGGCACTTTTAAAATGTGGGTCAGCAGGGGGAGCCATACCAGAGCGCCAGGCTCCACACAGTGGTATCGGCGGGAAGATGAACAACCCGCCATGAATTCCTGCCTCAGCCTGCAGCTCCAGGTTCTCAAAAATAGCAGCCGGGATGGAGAACAGTGACCTTGACCTACAAACGGGCCGTCGGCATAGAAACAGGAACCGCTGGCCCTCTGGGATTGCCGATCTGCTGTGGGAGATCATTAGGAGGTGGAAGCATTTCAGGGATGGAATTTCATGTATCACGGCAAGATGGGGGTGGGGGAGGTATGCACATTTCCTCTGCTTGTCCATCTCCGAGCAGGAACAACGGTGCCTCGCACCACAGCAGAGACAGATCGCGCGTTTTACAGTGTGCCGACATGACGCCGGGTCTCCCTCCCTGGATTAACGATCTCCAGTGTCAGTTTGCAAATGAGATCCTACAAAGAAACTCAATATAACCTCACCCCGATACACCACCTGGGAAGTGGTACAGAGACACTGCCCCATTAAACAGTGATAAGTGCGTTCTCCACACAATGCCAGCAAGGATCCAAGGGCGCCCTTCCCATCATGCCCGCAGACATGCTACAGAGAAGCATCTTTAACCACAACAGACATCATGTGTATTAAGGCTGCTATTAACAACTATATTTCTATAGATTAACCTATTGACTTTTTAATCGATTGGTCGGTTAATTTAAACGATATATTTTCCTCCAGAATAATCAACTTGACCGTTTAATTTAATTTTATTTTGACGACAAACTGTATGCCATTGAAGTGCTGTAGATAAGTACTTTTCAGGTTTTCGGTGCTATACCAGGCATTGTTTTTGCCTACAGTTCAATAAGCAGATTAGTAGTATGTCTGAAGGTATGAATGAGATGCGTATTGTGACTCCCAAAGGTTCGTAATCCGTATAAATTTCCTACTGCTTAATAAGTTTGGTTAGCAAAGCACACCACATGTGACACAAGCGATAAGCACTGAAGTCGTGGTGAAGGAAGGGACAGATCAGCAGCCGCAACATCTTTTAAAAAAGCAGACACTGTGGTTAAACAAGGTAAAAAGATGTCGGTGGTGTGGCGGTAATTTGCAGATTAAAGTCCGACACTTTTTTTGTTAATGTTTTTATTTCAGTTCATGAATTACTTTCTTTTATTTAGTGTCCGTTTTCGTTTCAGTTTTAGTCCCAACAAGTCCAGTGCATACGAACGCACACACTGGCACTATCAGTCAATGTAGAATAAGCCTAAACATTTTCACAAACCCTTACTCAATGGAGATTCTAATGTAGCAAGTAGGCAACTTTATGACTTTAATAATGAGTGTTTTAGCAGCTACAAGGACAAAAGATAATAAAAAGCTCTCCTACTGATGGTAATTTAATAAACATGAACAGACAACACTTAGTGTTGTCATGCCTATTCTGACGGTCCATCATCCAGAATAGCGCCTGTGTTTTCTCTCAGGTGCTCCTGCGTGGCGTAACATATCGGTACTAATGCTATCACACCATGTAAAAGCACCTTTATGTCTTGTCATAATTTGAACTACTCTCATAATTACGTAGTGATAAAGGAAAATGTACAATGACAATGAACAGAAGCATTTTAGAAATCATAAAGGTAATTTTATTAAAATAATAATAATAATAATAATAATAATAATAATAATAATAAAATAATAATAATAATAATAATAATAATATAAAAAAGAAGAAGATGCATCAATTTAAGATATTGTCGAGCCATTTTCAGCTTCAACGTCATGGACTACGTCGACCAGTAGCAGCAGCCCTAGAGCATGTTCAGGGGCGGGGCCACAGGCGCGCTGGCCCCAAATGAAAGCTGATTGGCCCCTGGAATGCTCCTCCCCTGTCACTCACCCATTCAAAACTTATGATTGACTACCTTGCTGTTGTCCGGTTTCTCTGCTCCCACGTCCCGCACGGGCTCCTGCTCCAGGCATCCAGGACTTTCGGCCTCCTGCTCCTTGTGCTCCAGGGGAGGCGGCGGGGAGCCAGGGTCGATGGGTGGCTCGCTGGCGCCCCCGCAGCGCTGGGCGTCGCGGCGCAGCTGCTCGTTCTCAGCGGCCAGCTCCTGCCGCTCACGCCGTACTCCCGTCAGCTCCTTGGTGAGAGTGTCCAGCCGCTGCCGCAGCTGCCGCACCTCGTCCCGCGCTCTGTTGCGCTCCGCCCGCACCTTGCTCCACTTCTCCCGCCAGTTAGCGGTGCAGTCACTCCACCAGCGCATGGTCTTCTCCATCTGGGCCGCTCGTGCCCGCACCTCCTCCAGCTCCCGCAGCCGCAGCTCCTCCCGGCCCTCCCAGTCCCCCCCGTCGCCCATACAGCCCACTGGAGACAGCAGCAGTGGGGGGCTGGAGTTGGGCGTCCCTCCAACGGGGCTCGGCGTGTTGGCCATGCTGTCCGGGGACATCATCCTGTCTGAGCCCAGGCCCAGGCCCAACCCGGAGAGGATGCCGGCCCCTGATTTGGCCGCTTCAGTCATGTGGGGGCTGGGGGTGTGGTTCATTGCCGCACCGATGCTTCCGGAGGAGGAAGGAAACTGTATTAGGAGTCCATAATCCTCTGCACGGGGGATTTCCTGCGAAACATATGGGAGGGGGCAGGAAAGTGTAAGTTAAACAAACCTACTAGAGCCAGTATCACTTTTAGAAGATACAAACAGACAAAGAGCTCAGACTGATTAATACGACCATGAACAGAGTACAATTACATGGGCAGGATCGCGCTAATAAAGTCATACAACTTCAGTTCCCTACATGAAATATAATGTATAATTGATCTGCTAAAATCAACCCAACACAATAATCTAGAATCTTTTTTTGAGAAAAAGAAAAAACAATGAAAGCACAACACAGGAACCTGGATGAGATTAAATGTTACAACAACAGAGGCAGGATTTCAAATGCATAAAAAACTCAATAAATGAAACTCAGTCTTTCATGACTTTCAGAATGTTGCAGCTCAGGCACACCCTGCAGTGTCATCCTGAGACAAGAAGGCCCCCTATTTCCATATTCTTGGGACCAAGGGAGACGACGTGAGGACAAATGCTTAAATAAGATACATACGGACCCAGGGACTGATTGTACCGGACAAATACTTTCAAGGGCAGTGCCACGTGGAATTGTGGGACAGACAGACCCCACTAGCAGACCTACTATGCACAAGTACTATTAATGTGCGAAATAAAACAAAAGTTTTTCTGTGCCAAGCTGGGAAAACCAGGGGTGATTCTAGAGATTTTTAAAGGGGAGGGGGAGGGGAAGAGCAGCCAACCCAATCATTAGCCAAAGATGTGTTTTGAATTGGTGACTGACAGGGGATGGGGCACTCTGGGGGCCAGTCAGCTTTCTGGTGCCCCCGTGGTAAAGGACCTGGGGAGAACAAAGTGGTTAAAAAGCAAACTGGCGTCCTACCTTCGCAAAAGCAGGCAAACTCTGAAACCTGGCAGCGCGTTTCAGGTCTCAAGCAGCTCCGGCCAACCAGGCTTGGTCATGTGGTTGAGGGGTGGGGCTGCTGAAACGAGAAAGAAAAAAAGAAGCGCAAATAAACCTGATTCAGACTGTGGAGAACTTGGCTGCAGCATTAAAATGCTATTTGCAGAACGTCATCACAAAGGCGGCAAAGGAAATGCCATTCAGACTTCAGAAGTTCTGGGATTAGGACTTCAGCTTCAAAAAGGGCATGTAACACTGATGTGGTTGCATTTCATTTCTGCAATTTTAGCAATCACGTTTGTCCACTCAGTCAAGCGTTCAAAATGGAGACACGGTAGCAAGCTACAGTGGACACAGATGTGCATACCAGTGTAAAGATGGGTCACTGCAGAGCCCAGTAAATGCCATGGCAACCCTACAGCAACCATAGCAACCGTGCCTCCAGCTGTCCAACATATCCACTGCGATTGTGCAGACACTGTTGGGCTGTTGGGAGGTGGGGCTCCAGACATGGGATACAACTATATCTCCTATCAATAAGACATCACCCTTCATACCGTGACATGACGTGAATGGTTGAGAGAAGGTGAAGAACAGAGACCGGAATCAGCCAGGATGGGATATTAAATTATCACAAAAAAACTGAAGAAACAATGATTTAAGAGAGACTGCTTCAGTGTTATGGATTGAGAGAGATATTTAAACCCCAAACACACATTCAGGGCAGGAAACAAACCTTGCAATAAGCCTCCACCCATACCGCAGATATTGACCCGTTTCTCAGTGCCTGATTTAAATCTTGCAGTACTGAAGACTCATGGGAAATTACCAGCCCGTATTTACTGCTTGGGTGAGCAGCAATCCGCTTTTGATTCCAGACGTCTCTCTCCCACAGGCTAAAGTGGATGCTCAGGATTACAGACACCTGGCATTTTTGGCACCTGGGGTGAACATTAAGGGTGAGCACTAAGAAGGTCAGACTCCACTAAGAAGGGAATCAAGCTGAAGACTTGTCCCCCATTACTCTGAAATGGAAACTGGGGCCCAGTCACATTCCCCCTGGCCCCAGACAAAGTGAGCAGGAGGGAAGTTGCCGAAGCGGGGGCATCTCCGCTCAACACGCCGGTCTGGGTCTAAGCATTGGGGTGCCTAAGCAGTGGTTTGGGGCCTGAAAACACAGAACAAAAGGGGCTCAATTTTCTTACAAGCTTGCATAGGGAAGAATGAACTATGACAAAAAAAAAAAAACAAAAAACTTATAAGCCTCAATAGCCTCTTGTTCATATGAATGTGCTTTAGTTAAAAACGGAGTAACAGCAACATGCCAAACCAGGGTATCGGATACACACAAAAGCAGGGTTTTTCGGGGGGAGTGAGGAGGAATACATGCTGGAAACCTCAAAAGAACAATAAGAAGCGAATCTTCTGCTGAGGGACAGAAGAAAGCTAGTGGTTTATGGTAACAGACGAGGCCAGGGAAGAGTGAAGCAACACGTGGATTCCGGATTCCGGCAACGGCATCAAAATGAAGTCGTGCCATCATGTCCAGCTCCTCATACACCTTGAGGGTCTTTGGGATTCAGGTTCCACCCCGGCCCATGCCGCCATAGTGCCAAACTGAGAACACCGAGAAGCACCCCATGCAAACTTTGCCGAAGACTCCACTTTGAGTGAGTCAGCGACAGCTTATAGCAGTACAGTGGCCCCTGTAGCTCATCGATAACCACAAGAGTCCTTACGCTTGTGGCTTTTCCCCTGTACTGGAAAGCCAGGAAGAGGAGAGCCAGGGAGAGTAAGACGCAGCAAGCAAAACAAGAGCAGAAGCCAAAATGAAGAATGAGGAAGATTTAAGGGAAAAAGAATGAAAGGATCCCATCCGGATAATTCCGCATGAAAGGGGTAAAGAAGTGTCTTTCGCTCTGCAGCTCAACAATGTCTTGAAAGGGAAGAAGAGGGAGTTACAAAGGCATGCAGAGGTGATTGCTGGAACTGTGGGATGACAATGAGAAGATCAGGTCGAGGATCTTTGCGCCACTATCATCATTCAGTAGCAGGCTTGGAGGGTGAGCATTTAAAAACTTGCAAGCACTTCTGAGGTGAGACCTTGAGCTCTCCTTTTCTGCAATCCTCACCCAAAGGTTAGACTAACATTTTGTTTTTGTAAGACGTCTATAAAGACCATGTCATTCAAGGCACCAAAGCATTGTAAATACAGGAAACCAAAATCTATATTTCACCTGCCCGTTGATTGAGAATTAGGCCGACTCAGCATAGAATGGCAGACCATTCATTTTCCAGAGTACCTAATAAAAAATATCTGAGTGCCTGACCAATTTACAGCCCTACTTGTAACTATGTAGGAGCCCAGAGTGAGAAAACTCGGAACGATAAAAATTTATAAACACCTGTCACACATTATAAATCTAAAGTGAATGGTTTTTCCTCACACCTATCCACTCAGATCTTCCGGCGTTTTACTCTGGCAAATTTTACGCATCATGAATCCTGTAAGGCTACCCCCTCTCAGTGTAGCTTAACCAGGGATCAGACACCACCGGTAAAATAGGAACAACCAAGAGATGGGGAGTTAAGTACATCAGAAAGATAGAGGCAGCAGTTCACTCTGAAGCAGGGACTCCACTCTAGATGGGGAAGGAATATAATTCCATGAAATCACTGCCAGAAAGGAAAAGATCTATAAATCAATGGGTGTGAGGTACCTGGAACTTTCGCCTAAAGACATTTTTCATGGCTAACTACTCAGCCCCCTCCCACCCCCCACAACTCCCACCTCACCACAATGCCAATTGCCACGAACCCCTAAGGGGGACAACCGGAGACACCTCCCATCTACACTTCCTTTCCACTTCAACGCATATATGAATTTTACCACTCATTTTTCAGCACTGAAAAGACAACAGGCAGCCAACGGCGAATCGGGCGCAACAGAACCTTCGGCCCACGCAAAAACAAGAGGCTGGTCCCTTGGCTGGGAAAACTGCATGTAAACGAAGAAGAAAGATGTATGAGGGATAGAGGCGTAGACAACACCATTTAAAGTCATGAAAAGCAAGTGTAGAAATAAGCATATTTCTTCAGTGACCTTTCAAAATGCTCACTTGGGTGAAAGGACCTTTCTGGGTTGAGTCGTGATGAATGGGGAAGATGAAGTGAGCACCTCTAGACCCGGGTACAGGATCTGGATGAGAGGTTCTGTCAGGGTCCAAAGAACCTGGAAACATATAAAGCCCACACAGAAGAGTCCCCATAGGAGCAATTTATCCCATCTCAGCTCAAAGCCCATCCATCACTGTGGCATCCTTACGGATGTAGGGCAGGAAAGGAGGGATTTGAGTGCTGCTCGTAATGCTACAATCCAGGTGAGCACACCCACATCAAAAACCAGATCATTTGGGTCGGGACTAAGGAACAGTGGTGGAATAGGTTTCACAATTTACAGTAAAATACTGACAGCTACTAGCTAAGGTGTCGATGAGATACAAACTGCACTGGGGGAGTAGCAGAGTAAGGACAGTGCATTAAAAGGACAAGAGAAGTCAAGTAGCAGCCTGGCAGAGTGATGATATGGCTGCTCTGAACTCCAATATGGGAGGAGGTGTAGGCTAGATTAGCATTCACCAATGGCAATACACGCCTATTATTTAAAGCAAAATGATTGGTTCACAGCCCAATGAGTGATGGCAGGCTTTTTAGGACGCAAACACAAGCAGCACATTCAGTTAAAAAGAATGGAAAAGATAGCTTCTGCTGGAACTGTAGCTGCGTTTCCCGTTACTTGCATAAAGTAAACACTCTTTGGAAAGCTCTTCCAAATGTTAGCTGTAACTGCTTCATAGAGTGTGCTTTTTTAATTTTTAAATTTTCAAATTCACTATTCCTTTTCGGTCTCCATTTCTGTGGTTTATTTAGGCCTATATCAAAGCAACAGCAATGGTTGGTGGCAGAACTGGCACTACAGCCACTGGAAAAAACCTCACCCTAGTCCGTTTGGACTAGTGTGGTCCTGAGGTATCACCCGCCACATAGCTGCACTCAGGTTCTCATCCCTGAGGTGGTTTGTCATGTGGTGGGCGCGGCAACACACTGTACTCAGTGTATGCCCCTTACCATATCAAAGCAAAAAAAAAAGTAAATAAACAATGGTATTAAACCTTAATAATATACACACCATATCCCCAAGTACAGGTCATAATGGAAAAGGGTTTTGGTTACTAGGACAGGGGGTGGATCCATGGGCACAATTTACATCAGAGTTAGCATGCGTGGGCTGCTAATGCGTCAAAGCAATAAAATTACAGAAGTTCGCGCCAGTTTCCAGTACAGACGAAGATTTACAGTATCTGGGCGTTCACCAGTGCAGCATCACTCTGCTTCCAGCACAGGAATATGGGAAGAGTAACAGAGTACACTACGCTGTTTTTTGGCACATTTTTGGTGTGTTCCTCTGAGCTTACACCCCCCCCCCCCCCCATGAAGTGGCAGCGGCTCCTCACATGACAAGAGAACACGAGCATAATAAATCAGGTACAGCCCACCGGGGGACCACTGTAATCAGACACAGCCTGGCTGCTTCTTCAATTTCAATGCAGCAGTAACCATGACTTGATCCCCCCCGGGTACTTGGAATCTCCCACCTCACCCTCATTGGTTCCCGAGGCCATTAGGGATCACGGAACGTCCTCCAATGTTCCCCTGCAGTAGTACAAGGAACTAGGAAGGGAGTGGGAGGGACTGGCGAGAAAGTGAGGGGCGAGCACCCAAAGATGTCATCTCCAGATGTGCATGACATCACTCACCGCAGGGAGGCAAGGTTTGATGTGGGTAAACGAGGGCGACAGCCTGGAGACAGCTCCGTCCAGCAGCAATGACACTTATGCTGGGCGTTCATGTTGTTCGCGGCTTCTGACAGGCATTGTGTCAGGAACCAGCCCTAAATTAACTGCCAGAACCAAAAACTGCATTTGAACTCAAAATAATTAACATGCTGGCATTCCAGAAAAAGACCTTCTACGTAGTACCGCGTCAGACTGACCATTGGTGAAAAGAGTCAGGCAACAGAAAAAGAAAGGGAGAACATTCATATTCACTTTACAAATAAAAAAAAAAAAACAATTTTGATGTGGCTTCTATTACTCCTATCAGCATAATGCATCTAAAGCTATTACCCACAGCCACCTTAGAAGAATATTTTCATACAAATAACACTACATAGTCATGTGAAAAAGTATGTACACCCACTGTCAATTCTAAAGTTTTTATGTATCCGGACATCATAAAAAATCACCCGGTCCTTAGTAGGTCTTAAAATTAGGTAAATACAACCTCAGATGAACAACACATGACAAATTACACAGCGTTATTATTTATTTAACAAAAAATAAGCCAAAATGCAGACACTGTGTGAAAAAATAAGTACACCCTTACTGCTTCCACAGGAATTGAGAGGGTAAGTAGGAGCTAGGTGCTGCTAATTAAATGCAATTAATTGATCATCTTGTGTGTGTGAGCACCGCTATAAAAGCAGAATTTTTGGCAGTTTGCTGGTCTGGAGCATTCAGGTGTGTGTTAACACAATGCCAAGGAGGACAGACTTCAGCAATGATCTGAGAGAAGCAATTGCTGCTGCTCATCAGTCTGGGAAGGGTTATACTGTAAGGACATTTCCACACAATTTCAAGTCCATCATTCCACAAGGTGAAAGATTATTCACAAGTGGAAAACATTAAAGACAGCTGCCAATCTACCCAGGAGTGGACATCCCAGCAAATTCACCCCAAGGTCAGACTGTGCAACGTTCAGAGAAACTGCAAAACACCCAAGAGCTACATCTCAGACTCAACAGGCCTCAGTTAGTATGTTTCATTTAGGTTCATAGGTTTGTACAATTAGAAAAAGATGGAAAAGGTATGGGCTGTCAGGAGAAAACCTCTTCTCTCTAAAAAGAGCATCGCAGTATGGCTTAGGTTTGCAAACCTGCATCTGAACAAACCACATGACTTCTGGAACAATGTCCTTTGGACAGACGGGACCAAAGTGGAGATGTTTGGCAATAATGCACAGCACCAGGTTTGGCAAAAACCAAACAACAGATCAGCACAAAACACCTCTTACCAACTGTCAAGCACGGTGGCGGGGGTGGGGCAGGTGATGATTTGGGCTTGTTTTGCAGCCACAGGACCTGGGCACCTTGCAGTCATTGAGTCGACCATGAACTATGTATACCAAAGTACCGTACAGTCAAACGTGTCATCTGTCAGACAGCTAAAGCTTGGCCAAAAGTGGGTCATGCAACACGACAATGATCCCAAGCACACCAGCAAATCTACAACAGAATGGCTGAAAAAGAAAATCATGGTGTTGCAATGGCCCAAAGTCCAGATCTCAACCCGACTGAAATGCTGTGGTGGGACCTTAAGAGAGCTCTACGTAAACGAATGGCTGCAAACCTTAAATGAACTGAAGCAACACTGTAAAGAAGAGCGAGCCAAAATTCCTCCACAATGATGTGAGAAACTGATAAAGTCATACAGAAAACGATTACTTCAAGTTATCGCTGCTAAAGGTGGTTCTACAAGCTAATGAATCATGGGATGTATTTTTCACAAACGGCTACTCCATTTTGGCTACATTTTTGTTAAATAAATAATTATGTGGTGGAATCTGTTTTTCGTGTGGTTTACACCCAATGTTATATTTAAATAACTTTAGAACCTGGTAAGCACCAGATGACCTTTTTATTATGTCCTGATATATAAAACCATAGAACTGAAAGAAGGTGCATACTTTTTTCACATGACTGTACATACCTTTAATAGAGCCAAGACTAAATAATTTAATCAAATAAAATTCCACAAACAATTAATCTTGTAGTATCTGTATGTTAAAATGCATATTCTCAATGCAGAGAAACCATGCACCACAGACACAGAGTCCATCACAGGTCTGCAGCGGTCAATACACTCAGCCTATAGAGAGTGAGAGAGAGCCTGCTGCAGGTCCGGTACGCTCAAGGCAGACAAAGACAGTTGCCCGCAGGTCCGATACATTCCACATACATTCCGCTGCAGGTCCAGAACACTTAATGGAGACAGTCGACTGCAGGTCCAGTACACTCGAGGAAGACAGAGAGAGACAGGTGATGGCAGGTCTGTTACATTTGGCATACATAGAGACAGAGGGACAGTCCACTGCAGGTCCAGTATACTCGATGCAAATAGAGACACATTTGACCGCAGGTCCGGTATACTTGGCATAGACCGAGAGAGTCTGCCGCAGGCCTGGTACACTTGACGCAGAGAGAGACCATCTGCTGTATTTCTCAGTAAGATTCCTGAGACAAATCGACATAAACATCCTCTCCACCTGCCCTCGAGAGACAGAGCTGCTCAAAGGTCACGGTCTCTGTTCTAGGCTCCACATCACACAAAAAGCTGTATCTGCATCATATAGTCCCACAAGGGGGCTGGTCCCAGAAGTGCGAATCCACCCCCCTGCAAATGAATCAAGACAGGGAGGTTGGGACAGGAGATGACTGTGCCCTGTGGGGCAGTGTGCTAAAGTGTGGTTCGGGGGCTTTCCAAGGGTGTGAGCTCAACAGCTTAGGAAGGAAATTGTAAATACTGATGTGTGGTTATGAGGGTTGGGAGTCTGTGCCCATATATGGAAGGTCAAAGGAACTTATGAACAAGGCTCTTAACCCCAAAAACTGCTCCGGGACCGTTGGATGCTTGCTGACCCTGCACTCCAACTGCAAGCTTCACTCTTGTCTGCGGGTCTCATTTGTGAATAAAATGGGATATATGGAAACCAAAAGAATTATTATACGCTTGTACAAATGGCAAATAAAAGTATCACTATTATAACAGCTGCAAGGAGCATAAACTGACTGAAGTTGGAGAGATTGGAGTGGTGAGCGCCCAGAAAGAAAACCCAACCACTGTTCGTCTGTAGAGCAACAAACCAGAACGCCAGGCTCTAGGTGAAACATGAAACGCTAAAACCTGATAACACAGGACCTCATTAAAACGCATAGTGGCCTCCCCTGCTCTCACAAATACACAGCTGTAAAGGGATTTCAACAGCTAAAACCCAATTCTCTTTCCAACAAAAACAACCTCCTTTGCGGAGGGAAGAGGTCCCAGTGTCTGAAATGGCCAGCAGGCTACTGGATACTCCCTCCTACCCATCTGGACGTTAAGAGCGCCATTATTCTAAAAGCAGAAAAACACGCCGAAAGTCTTAAGACTGTAGACTGTAAAACAACAGGTGCACGGCGGTAACAGGCTTCAGCTCAGGCACAGAGCAGAGATTTGCACCGCGGGGGAAAAAAACGCATCAGCGGGGGCAGAAGAGGAGAAGCAGATAAAGGAGCTGGGGAAATGGGCAGTGAGAGTGAGCAAGGACCAGCGGAAGAGACTGGAGGGGCAGGTCTGGAGGTGCCGGGGGGAATAAGTGGTATCTAGCAATTGATCATTTTGGGTTATTAATAGTGCCTCACCTCCAGCACATAAATTCCCTGTTTTGCCCCCGCAGTAGGGGGCTGAACTTCTAGCCAGCACCCAGCATGTGCCCACACGCTGAGCCACCGTGATGGAGAGAGACAGCCTGGTGCACTGGACCTGCTGGCTCCGGTGCACTCAAACGAGGCAGAAGCACCTGTTCAGCAGAGAACTTTCACGAGAACAGCAATAAGCATGTAACAGGCCCATCTCCGGGTTAACGGCGTAGCTTCTTCTCATTTGACACGCAGTGTTTTCCGGAAACCATATGCAGACATAGCGGCGAGTCAATCAAGAAGGCGGAGAGGACGTTTTATGGTGGCGTGCCTTTGTGCCAGAGCTCTTATAATCAACCCTGCAGTCCAACACTCTCCCCGAGAGCTCATTGTAAAAACAGAGGTCTAATTTAGTCCTGCATGCATTGGTTGATCCTCTTAACCCACTGCGCCTAAAAGGCAAACTGGCAGCCTTTATTAATACGTTACAGGTTGATTTAACCACAAATTTGACACCCTTGATTCTGTATAATTTTTTTTTTATTCACAATTAACTATAGAAGTTCTCTTCTGTTTTCTTCGCAGATCAAGAGCAAACCGCGTCCACAAACATACTTCATCCACCTTTTTTTTTTCCTGTGGCAAATCTAATTTTAAAAATATCCGGTTTAGTGCGTTTCTTCGTGATACAACTGCCGTTTCTTTCCTTTCAAATTATTTTCAGCCGCTGTGCAACCCAGCATGCGGAGTTCAAAACCGGCAAATCAAAAACCATTGCTTTGCTACTCCTGTCAGCAGGCTTAAAACATTTTTAAATAAAAATAACTTGAGAAACACCTTTAGATTGTGAGAAATTATCTAACTGATCGTTTTCACTGCGATAATAAATCCCACATGCAGCATTTTGTCAGAATTCTACAGAGAATTAAATGAACATACGCAGCCTCCACAACAGAGACATAATTAATTTACTGTGCAATAGCATGCAACTGATTAAAAGACCTCAAGTGGTCCCACGAGTGCTACGGATCAACAGCGAGGGCCCATGCCAGAGAGCTGGGCCCCGAACCGCCAAGGAGGAACAGGAGAGGACTGCGAACCGTGTACTTGGGTGGGGTAGACCTTCCTGGCAAGCCACCCACTTGTCCACTAACTCCATGTGACAGACACAAAGGCCAAAACCCACAGCTGCATCTGTGGCTGATGTGGGAAAATGGTCCAAGTGCCAAACCCTAGGGTCACCAGGGTATAACAGCCGGGATGGAGTGGATAGAGCCTAAAAGGAGGTGGAAATGTGACAGAGGCCTGGAAAATTAATCCATGTGGAGAACAAAAAAAAAAAGGGCAAAAGAAAAACGGTGTGCGTTTGAAGTATAGGACCACATGCGTAACGATAAGGATTGAGACACGGGTCATGTCCATTCAGTAAAACAGGTCGCAGAGGAGGCGAGCTCTGGAAAGCGGTGCAGTAGGTGGTGAGCGCATGGGAGGAGATGCGGGTGGGGCAGAGGCAGACAAAAGAGTCCCATGACCTGAACAGATGGCACAGCAGAGGACTCCAAAGACAGAATGGGGGAATCACACACACACCCTGGTTATTTACTACTCAAGAGGTTGGCCGGGGAACTCGGCCCCACTTCCCTGGTACGGACCACCTGATTTATGGCACTTGGGCGGGTACGCTACGCAAACACGGTTACCACGAGGGCGGGTTGGCATTTCCCTGGGCCCTACATGAGGACTCGAGTGTGCAGAATGACTGCAAGACACCGTAGACCTCTTATCCAGACCTCCTATCCAGCTTTTATGTAGCATCATTCATGTGTAAAAATGTAGATACAGTAAAAACAGGCTAAATAAATAATAAAACAGAAATATGAGGAGGACAGAGTTACAACCAGAAAGGGGAAAAGGAAAAAACAAAAACACTCTCAACCCAGGAAGATAAATGAAATCTTAAAAAGAAAAGAAAAAATCATTCCAATCCCACAAAGTCAGATATCTTTAATAAAACAGAGTTTTCAGTGAGAACAGGTCATCCGGCTGTCAGGTCACATGGGTGTCTGTGAAATCTGGAGAAATGTCCTCAGTGGGCGAAACAGACCGGAAATGAGGAAATTGTTTGAAAAGTGATTTCAGTCTACTGTCTGTTGAAGAGTGCAAAGAAGATTTAGATAAACTGCCACAAACCCTCAGCTAAAATCAAACGAGACAATGGAGCGACAGCCTCTCCCCCACACTCAGACACAAAAACTAAATGGGTTATACACAATGGATGAAGACAGAAAACTCACATCTTGTTGACACATGTTGAGTAATTAATGCCACGGTACACTCAGTACTACATGACAACATTCCACTACTGCTCGTAAACAATGACACGGGTCCACGCTACCCTCTGACATACTGCTGCACTGCCAAGAAGCAAAAGGGTAAAAGGAAAGCAGGCGGAGAACACCTCTCAGGAACTCTGGACAGGTGCCATGCCAGTAGGGGACGTTAGGAAGCCTGCCTGTAGGCAGGAAAGCTTTGTGGGCCATCTTTCCCAGGGTTAATACATCCCTGAGGTTTCTCTCCATTCACATAAGACTAGGACACTCATTCCAACTTCAGTTACAGCTGCTTCCTTGGTTTAATGGTCACCTCGACCCAGCTCTCTCTTTCACTTGACGACACAGAAATCTGCATTTACTGCAAAAAAAAAAAAAGACAAAAAAGGCTGTTGTCATAAAATCCTCAAATCTGATACTAAAAAAATACACTTCATATCAGTCTGATTGTCTGAATGAAGAAAAAAAAGTAAGTAATCTGACAAAGTGTGCCAGCCGCTGAACCACAGCATCACGCCTCATCGGGATAAACGTCTGAAATGAGCCGTGTCCCACTCAGCAAGGAAGGCTTGAGTGATCATGTGCTATAAGCTCAACAACCTCCCCATAAAGAGGCATTGAGGTAAGGAGACATTCATGTCTGGCCCATAGAAAAAAAAATCGGAGAGAAAAAAAAATTAAAAATCGTTTAATTATGGGGGGCATCCAACACCTTGGGCTGGTCATAGTCTGTTCTGGTGGAACAAGCTGCCTGAGCTTTTCTCTGCTGCCAGGTCAGAGAGACATGCGACCATGTGACCAAAGCTGACCTTCAACCACATCCCTCCCAACTCTACATTTCTTGAGCACAAACTGTATGACAGCTTGAAACCAACAAATGTCTCCTTTCAATGCCTCACTACAAAACCTCGACATGAATGAAAGCTGTTATGAAGGTCAGTAATTCATGAGCTCAATGGTGAGACAAGTTCTCCGCGAAACAGAGGCAGCCATGGAATGATAACAAAAAAGGTGGCCTAGTTTCCATTCCCCGAGGTTTAAGAGACACCAGATGGACTCCTTCTCGCACATAAATCACCCAGCTAGCGGCTTGGAAAGGCGGCTCCCCGGAGCAGGTTGGACGGCACCAGCGGTCCGCGGTTCTCCCGTCACGTGCCACGTCAGGGTCTTTCGATTAACAGTCAACGGTGCCTGAAAGGCCATCCGGGTCATCGGCAAGAAGACGACATGAGTATGACATGCGAGCTGGCATTATCCAGAGAGAGAACACATTTACAAATGGACATATGTCAGTCTAAAGCAGTCTTTCCCAATCCAGTCCTCAGAGTCCCCCAGACCGACCTCGTTTTTGCTTCCTCCCACATCCTGCAAAAAAGTCGACTGCCTGAGGGTCCCCAAGGACCAGATTGGGAAACACTGGTCTAAAGACCTCAAACAGGAAAAGCTCGGTGGTCTCTCTCATATTCTTGTGTTTCTGTTTCTGCTCTGTGGGTGGAATAGATGGGATGGATTTGATTTTTAAGTATAGTTTAAACCCAAATCAGCACGGAACATCTGCCAGCAAGGAAATTCGAGCAAAAAACTATTAAGACCATCCACAGAGGAGTGGTAAGCAGAAACGAGCTCAAATTCAATTCCAAATCTTCACCAAACTTCTACTGTGAACTTTACATATGGTATCAACTTCGGGGGGGGGGGGGCACAAACTACCACCAGCTAAAAGTTTCCGACCCTGCGATCTAAACCCTTCTGGATGCAACATCTCATACACACAGGCCAGAGCAAACAGATTGCAGCACACAGGCCACCAAGATAACCGGGATGGGGGGTGGGGGTGTCCCTGGTTTCAAACCACATGAAGCAGGCCAAGGGAACTCTCACGCTCCACAGAATCTGCAGGCATGCAGGAGGAGGAGGAAGAAGAATCCCACAAACGGCTGTTAACAGGGTAAAACGTCACTCTGGGACGTCCGCCGTTTCCATGGCGCCTCCTACTTCCGCGGGGATCAAGTTAGGGCTGACTCACTCTCCTGGCGATGCTGACAGTAACAGGAAGTGCTGGATGTTCCTCCAGCGCTCTCAATCTTACTAGCTCATATAGGAAGTGACTTTACAGAAAAAGCTGCACCCATGACTGTATTCCAGTCCGGGGAGACAAACTCCCATCAAGTCCCATCTTACATTATTCACAAGCCAAACAAACATACTTAAACTACTTGAGAAAGTTTGTTTTTAAAAAATAGTTATAAAATGCTTTGCCTTGAGGGGATGTTCTTAAGTTTTTTTCCATGCAGTTCTCACGACAGCTAAATCTCTCTTTCTCTCTCTCTCTCACACACACACACTAGCACTACTATTCATACAGAAAGGTGCATGAAACTGGGAAAATGCAAAGAAGGAGGAAAAAAAAAACCTCTGGGCCCAAAGTTGATCGGCAAAGTTGACCCCCCCCCCACATTACAGAATACAAGGGAGGATCACACACCGACAAGCAGTGATGTGTTTAACGCACTTCTTATTGGTTACTTTACTTGGTCACATGGGGTTAAAACAAACGTTGACTGACATTGCACAACAGTCCCTCCTGCCATATTTTGACGCCTCATTCCACTTGCAGCTGTCCATTTTCTATGCTATACATATTATAAACTTTCTTCAGCCACACACAAACACAGATGTCAAGAGGACCCCACACAGAGATTCAAATGCAAGAACCATCAGACTCATATGAGTGAAGAGGACCTGGGACAAACCACAGGCGGGCCTCGGAAACACACGATCAGCCAACAGCACCGTCAGGCGGGCCTGCATCAAGACGGTGTTCCAGTTCATTTTGCCCAAACACAAACAGCCTTTGTGTGCAGAGCCCCTAATTACCAGGCGAATTACTCGAGTTGCAGGGGGAAAAAAAAAAAACGGAAAAAAAGAGAGGCGTTGGCAAGGACAATAAAACTCCAGCCTCCTTGATTCCAAATGGGCCGTTAATCTCGTAATGAAATGGCGAGAAAAACATCGTAAGCGTGCCGCCGTGACCTTGCGAGAAGAATTCCGGTCCTTGGGCGGGGGAGAGTGTCGTATGCCGAAAGGCAAGTCCATCTCGATCTTGCTGGGAGCACAGCACGGTGCCACGCTGTCACCACTCATCATTTATTCAGCAGATACGAAGCCGATCAGATCAGAGGGGGTAACATTTCACAGCCTGACCTTGTCAGGTGAAAAAGCAGATTCAGCACCCCATCTGGCAAAATTTAATCTCTCTGCACATGAGCCCTTTCAAGACGGCCCAAGAGCACGCGAAGCAATCCGGATCTCGTATGAGGGAATAAAAGTGTATATGAGGAAAGATTAACTATCCGTTACCAGGCTGGAAACTTTCCACCTGGGTTTCATTGGATGCTCTCCACCGGTGCCTCTCGGCAGCGGGAACAGCCCAGATTCAGTTGCCGTGTTGACAAACGAGCGAGCTGGGTGGTCGTCAAGGACACACCAGCAGTGTCTGACGCCAAGGCCGTGGTGAGGTCACCCTCAGCGTGCTGTCACTTTTCCAGTGAACTCTGGAAGCCGTCCGCACGCAGTGTGACACAACCCATCATCTCAGTGTTTATCCCAGTTATCCTGAGCACATCAGCAGCAGGACCGGAATTCTCTGGCAACCATGACACAGATGCTCAAGAGCTAAGAGCTGTCAAAAGCAGTGAAGCGGACCGCATAATTATATCTCGACTGATCCGCGCTTTCTCCATGTATGCAGTGTTACTGGTCAGCTCAAAACTCTTACGAGGAAGAGAAACAAAAAAAAAAAAAAAAGGCCAAACAGGCTTTTGTGCTACCAGAAAGCATGTGGAATGAGTTTCTCAACTATATTTAAACGTCTTTAACCACAGTCCCTCTAGACATGTGAAAAGTCATTAGTACATGTTGTGCTCCCTGAACGATCACTGTATACTTATTTGGTGTGGATAAACAAATTGAGGACTGACAGTGTTTAATGGCCCCTCTACTGAAATACATACAGGATATCACTGCTCAGTAGGATGATATAGTTGTAAAACTGCAGATCAGTTGGGCAGATGTTGACCATTATAAGAAAGGGATAGCTGACATATACCCCTACCCACAGCCCTGAAGAACGGAAACAAACGGCCCCTTAGATCTTAGACGCCTACAGTGAACCGTGCAGAGGTTCCATCTCCACGGCGTGGTCCCACATGATGGGGAAAATCAACACACAAATCCTGTCTGGCTGACAGATTACCCTGCTATTAAGGCCTGAACCCCTTCTGCTGCCCCCGCTGGAATGAAGTCCACACACAGGTCACATCGCACACCCCCCAAAGGCTACAAGCTTCCAGCTGATGATAAACCCTCCATTCTCTGGATCTCATACCAAAGGGGGTCCCAAGCAGGGCTCTGACACCTTTACGACACTCTCAGGCTCCTTGGTCCGACAGAGCTGAAGGTTCAGGGTGGCCTTCATCAACGCAGCTTCAGGAATTCGCTAGCTTTCGCTTTTTTTAAGGGCATATAGATCCCCCAGCTGCCCACATCCTGCCTGAGAAGGGGGGCCCCCTGCACTAGACCGTGGGAGATTCTGCCTGATTTTATTGGAGAATCCGTAGCTGGAAGAGAGGGCCTCCTTCCTACAGCTGACGGAGATTAGAAACCATTAACCAAACATTACAAGTGGTTGACGATCACGGTGCTGCAAAAGTAATTGAGCATTAAAGCATCAGAATCCTGCTGCTAATGGACTGGCCGTAGGATGAGTGCCCCCCCTGAGAGCCAAGCCTATAGATTAAAAAATAAAAAAAGACTTCGTCTGATGCATTTGTAGACACAGGCTGATCCATCCCACTCCCAGGTGTGGAGCAGAGGGGCCATGCGTAATACCAAAATCGAAAAACAAGTAACGATGGGGGCGAACAAACAAACAGTCAAACGCCAACTTTGTTCTCATCCAACAATGTGGGTATGGAGACATCAAAGACCAAGTCCAATATGGTTATGTGCAGTTAAATGAAGCCAGCCAGACACCCCATGCCTTTCCCCATATACAAGGACAATTTCAGAGGACGACAGTAATAAAATGTAAGTGTCTGTATTTTCACAAACCTACATCATGCAGGCGGTCCCGTCCAAGATGACATTCCAACACACTGGCGGGGCAACATGGAGGACAACATGGAGAATTGCATACCTCCCATTCTGCCGTTTTTCCAGACTCAGCTCAAGCCTGGCTAGACAAAGACACGGGGCCTGAATTCATATCCCTCACGAGCTTTCCCACATCTGCGGCTAATCAACCAATTTAAATAAGCATCTTTTTAATCTGGCTTTGCTCGAGCAGAGAATCAAAGAAAACCAGAGGACCCCAAAAAACCCTCAATTACACCATTTTTAATAACTATGCTATCCTTCAAAGTTTCGTTTCTCGGAGGCCACTTAAAATATATATGGGCCGAGTATCAACGAGGTAAAGCTACGATTAAACACCAGCAGCTCTCCGAATACTGGTTATATATATTGCCTTATCTTAATTACTTTTAGTCAACAGGCCCTGAAAATGATTTAATATACAGCAGTATTCAATAAATCCCCCCTCTGCCACCAATCTTTAGACACAAAGATCTAACGATTCGACCTCAGCCCTGCAGGAGGGACACGCGAGCGGAGGACACACGGGTGTGCCGTTCACTAGCTGCCGCCAGGTCCCTTTAATAACCAGAACCCCACCCTCAATGCACATGGCTTATTGCTTACAAGCTGAGGAGCCCCACCAGTGCTGACAGTCCCTACTTGCATTGCATTCATCTCATTCTGGCTCCACCCCCAGCTGCACTCCCCTCTAGGCAAGTTTTCGCCATTATGATACTTGCTCAGGGAAAAGGAGAGGGCGGCATAAACAGCCAAGCCTTTTCCGGCCCCATTCCCGGATGTGCCGCATTTCCTACGCTGCCATTCCAGCCATCCGAGGATCCAGTTGCCCCTAAAGTCGGAGTCCCGATAAACCTCCTGTATGTTCTTCCATACAAAACTAATCCAGCTTTCAGATAGTGACAGACTATCAGATCATAACTACCGTCCCAATTAAACAGATATATATTGCCAGCATTTTTTATAAACCCAGTTTTAATACATTGTTTTTTCCCCCCCAGAATCATGAGTAAAATCCCACTGAAAATCTCCTTTAACGTAAAGACACACCGGTTAAACACAAATGCCTCAAAAGAAGTCACCTTAAGAAAATAAAGGATTGGTGTGTAAATAAGTAAAGAAAACACACCACTAAGGTAAAATAAGAAAGTCAAGGCTGAGATTTCAATCTACCTGCTGCTAGTTACTGGTGTTGAAGTGGATGCCGCATTGACTGTTCTGACTGGAACTTAGGGCAGGAAAACACACACAAACACACACAAACACCAAACCAGCAACCCACAGTCAAAAATAAACACAGCCACACGCACAGAAACAGTCCAGCAAAAACGCAAACTTATAGCTTCGGCAAAGTCCTGTGCTCCTTTAAAACAGCACTACTGTGATGAACCCTGCACATACATACATACATACATACATACAGTAAAGATACAACAAAAACAGGCATTTTCACAGCTTATTTGTGATTCTATACTTCACTACACTATATCACCAGTGAAATGCAGAGGAATAAAAAATTCTGTGAATTAGCCAAGCCAGGCATTTTTCCCCGCCCAACGCCCACTTAGAATCCCCAGCAAACAACATGGACGCACGGCGCAGCGTAACAGCTGGTGCAGATTAATCCAGACAGTGAGGTCAAACACAAGCTCCAGCTGAAGCTCAGACCCGAGTCAGGAATGTTGGTCCATGCTCACAGACCCCGCGCCCCTGCCGTTCGCGTTCTGCACTGGAGTCACACAGGCCCTTGATTATAAGAATATTTTACGTGTACCGCGGTTGCGGAAAGGTCAGTTCAAATGAGTCACCACATAAAAATTGACAGGTTATCAACCAAAAGAGCGCCAAGTGACTAAGGGGAAGGCTTCTTAGCATGACACCAAGCCCAGAGCTAGCATTCCCAAGGGTAAGCGCCCCCAACCCCAAACGTCAAGGTGCCCATATTACGAATACATAGTGATACTTCAATTTACCCGCGTGGGAAAACCGGGTAATTTTTACCATCCCATCTTGCTCTACCTGACACACACAGGCCTTTATACAGGTGACACCATTTTCATGGTCAGACAGCGTCCAGCGCTCCAAAAGCAACTGGGGTTAAGGGCTTTGATCAAGGAGCATTCAGGGACAATCCCCCTGGAGCAAGGTGGGGTTAAGGGTCTTGCTTAGGGACCCAATGATGGTAGTTCCAGAGATAGGACTCAAACCCACGATCTCTTGGTCCAGAGGCAAGCATCCTAACCACTAGACCACCAACGCCACAATGTGTACAATGTAGCCAGCAGAGTAATGCCTACAAGTCTTGAATCAGTGGCCTTCTAATCACAGGTACAGTGAAGCAACCTGCTTCAATTTAAAACAAATAAAATAACTGAATGAACATCTTGTCTCCGTATTGACTCTGCTGAATGCCAACCCCAAAATAGGTATTTATAAGCTCAGGCAGCTTTTCACCCACAGAGCCATATATCCTCAGTACTGCCCATGAGACAAATTTACAGCAAAACAAAGACAAAAACACAGGACTGATGATGGAATTCCCCAGAAAGATTAGCAAAACTATAATAATAATAATAATAATAATAATAATAATAATAATAATAATATTATTATTAAGTCAGAGGAAACTTGCTTCCATAAACTTAAGTGTATTAAATATTTACTTTCCAGTAGTCACAGGCCAACTGTCACTTCAGATTAACTTTAAAAGATCCATATGAACAAATTAGAGTTGTTCTATACAGCACATCAAGCCAGTCACCATGTTTGGGATGATCAAGACCTTTGGCAATGTCTTCACCTTGACCAAAACACAAGCCTGTCAAGCTGAAACTCAAACCGGGTAGGTGAACTACAACCAGACACACAGATGAAATATCAAGACACAAAAGACAAAATATGAGGGAATTAGATACAGAAAGTGGAAGGCAGATGCTAGGGGAGACCAAGAGATGAAACTTGCGGTTAAATGCTTTGAACAACCAGTAGTCATCACATACGGAAGAAAGTTAGTTCTAGCAGAACCATATCCATTTAATAGTATGCTCTATGGGCAACTATGACAAAAGGAAATCCATTAGTTGCCTGTTTTTTTTTTTGTTTTTTTTACTGTAAGGCAATATGACATATTTCGATTATTTACAGGCTGTAAAAATACGATATAAAAACCCACATCTGAGCCTCTGCACGCCCGAGACGGACACGTAGCCAACAGACGGGAGCAGATGGGTGATAATTCGCCCGGTCTACCGAAAACACGGCGTCGCCATAGTAACCACACAAGAGTCTCTCGCCATAATGAATCAGAAAGAAAATGGAACGGAGGCTGGAAACGACGTCGCAACTGTCAGCCAGTCCCCCATTCACCAGGTGCCAAAAAAAAAACAGTGGCATCCATTTTATCTGGAAAGGTTCACCAAGCGTGGCTTTCAAAAATAGCCGGTCACTCGTCGGGACACTCGTTTTCCTACCGTCGGCAGGAAGGAAAGCAGAAGACGCAGATATGGGAGCTCATTCATCTTAACAACTGCACATCCAGTCAGACATCTTGGAGACATAACAGATGATATTGTTCAAAGATACTGTATAGATATACGGTGCTTACATGTGAAATATAAAACTACCAGCTTTGGCAAAGGCTACTGTATGGCATGTGCGCGCGCGCACACACACACAGCATCATTTCCTTTATATCTAACACAGAATGTGCATTTATCAGACATTAAATCTGGACTTTTTTTTTTTTAGCAGGAATTGATTCAAATGATTCAATTTCATACAAGAACCCATGTGTTATGATAGACTAATAACAACTTACTCAATCTGCACACCTGTAAAGGCTGCTTTTCATCACAGAACATGAACCAAGTCCAAAAGCAAAAAAGTAGAACGGATAGATATCAATTTAACAAATACTATAGTGAAGAACCAGCCAACCAACGTCTATCCGCTCATCCCGGTCAGGGTCGTGAGAGCAGCCTGGAGTATATCCCAGTCAGGATGGTGTTCAAGGCCGGGGTAAACCCTGGGTGGGGCGCAGACACACAGTCCCAGACAACTGTACACTACGGGCAATTTATAGGATGTCAGCTAGCCAAACTACATGTGTTAATTTTAAAAGTACCCAGAGGAAACCCACGTGAGATAATGACAACATGCACATTCCCAACCCAGGAGGTGCGAGACAACAGAGCCACCCACAGAGCCGCCGCCCCCCCCCCCCTTGCAGACAACACCTTCCTACCAAGTAAAAATCTTACATGAAGGTTTTATAATAAAATTTTTAAGCAGAGACACAATTCCAAAAAGCAGGTGGTCCATCTCACAGGCGCAATGAATCTTTAAAAACATCTCCCAGCCTCAGGTGATGGGAAAATTGCATGGTAAGAAAGCGGCAGAGCTTCTGATAAATCCTCATCAGTCTCACGACTTATCTGAACAGTTTTCCACAGTCTTCCCGGCAGATGGAGACAAGGATGAGGCCAAAGAGGTACATACGGAAATACAAAAATTATGGAACAATAAACAAACGGGGGACGCTTTGGAAATGAATCGAAATCAAGCAAATAAGCTTTGGCACCGATGTCAGCCCTGAGGTCTAGGATAGGAGGGGGCTGAGGAAGGATAAACACAAAAATGTACAAACTGCTGAGAATGAGGAAAAGGACGGGAAAGAAATTGATACGGCTAATCTCAGCCACCTGCACCCCTCCATCAACCCAAAACATGATACTATAGTAATAAAACAAAAATTCACCACTACATGCCGCACGTACCCAAACTTTCTCGGTTTTATTGAAAACACACAGAGCGTTACCCATTAACATAGCAGAATATTTTACTTAAGAAATTCAGCGCAGTAACCTTGTACTTCACATTGATTTCCATAGGGCATCTGATAAAGAGTGCGGTCTGCTTGTAAACTGTTAGCCACCAAATATCAGGTATGGCTCATTGCATTGGGAAACATGTCGGCGTCACCGCCAACTTCTCCAAAAATCTAATTAATTCTTCACTGCCATAAGCAGAGTAGGAACTTAAGAGATATCAAGCGTATTGTTTATCAGCAAATGGACAGATATGACAAAATGCCACAAAGCCGTAAGACAAAGTGGGACGTGATGCGCGACGACAGCAGCGAAAGCGCCCAGAAAGGCGGGTCCGGGGGAAGCAGGCGCGGAGCGGGAGCATCTGTTACCGAGGCGCGGCCCGAAACAGGGGCGCCGCCGCCAAGCGGAGGAGAAGGTGGCGGAGAAGGAGCGGAGCAGGGGACAGGCGGCCTGTCAGCCTGAGCCGAGCAATACAAGAACTTCCATATGTGGGAAATGTTACAAAATTAGAAGATACAACACAGTGATCCCTTTGTGGCTCAGTACATCTTACGCTGCACCAAAAAACTGCTGTTTATGTGTATGCCAGACTCCCAGGATCCGGCCTTGCCTGACATTATAAAGGATTTACTGTGTAACAGTTCGGTTCTTTAGGTGCTATTCTGGGAGCGGAAAATGGGAAGGCGGCACACTTGAATTTGTACGCCCTCCCATTAAAACTGCTTTGTTTGCGAAGGCTATAGCTTTACAACTGCGCGTAAAAACGGAGTGAAACAGAGGCTGCGGCCTCCACTGTCATCACCCACGGCGTCAGGCAGCGCTTTCTGCCGGACAGACCGCACTCGGCATGTCTGATGGTTTCCGTGGAGTTTCTAAGGTCCAAAAAAACAGAAAACATTATCATGCAGAGCAACTACTGCTGCTAGAGGCCAGGTTTTGAACAGAACATAACAATCAGGAAAGTCTCAATGCACAAAAACTTAAAAACAAATGCAAAATATTTAATCTTTCTCTTTTAACTTGTGAACGCAAAGCTCAAAGTGTAAAATACCACATGATATGAATCCAGCTTTATTTTTATCCCATCATTCCACCACCCTCATGGACTCATGTCCAATTTGGTTGAATTAATGGCTCTAACAAAGTGGAGAGTAAATCTTAAGTGTAATAAATAACTCAATATCAGGGTGTATTGGCTGAGATGTTTGTATGTCATTTGTCTTTCATCGTTTTTGTCCTGTTTTGTGTGTATCTATGGACCTGAGTCTGTTAATAAAGTGACTGATTGATTGATTGATTGATTGATTGATTGATTATTTCTCTAAGAATGTCCCGCAGATGCGGGCACTCAGCTGACATTTAAACTGGAGCCCAGAACAAACTTCACGGGCGCCTGACATTCTCCCGAAATCTCATTGGCTGATTTGGACATACAGTCCTCGCAGCGATGTTTTTCATTGGCTAGCGCGATGGCCGGAGCCAATTTATTTTAAAGTTTATTAAAACAAAAGGATACTTATTTCCCCGCTAGCAGGGTAGCCGGAGCGCGGAGTCGTAGTACATTCGCCAGCATAGGGTCATAAACCTGCGGTCCCGGAAAGCATCACCTTTTGCTCACGTCTTTTAAATAGCCGGGCGGCTCTCCCTGCGCTCAGACCCCTTCGAGAAGCTTTGCATCGGGGGGCTGAGGTGCGCTAGGAGAGCGCTCGCCTGCCTAGCCTGCTAGCTCACCAGCTAACCGAGTGGCGACAGTGCAAGGCAGGATTCCGACACATTACAGGCTGACGGTGTTACAGGCGGCGGAGCACACCGCTAACGCCACCCCACACCTATAAGGGAGACAGAAAGAGGGCCGCCGCGTCTCTTTATAATGATCGGAATCAGCTCTCAGGCTGCCTAATAACCGTTTGAAGCCACTAACACACAATGGCAGTAACCCATTATCGATCCTGAGTTGTGCGGTACCGTGAGCCGATCGCCAGCTAAGCAGCCGCCCCCCCCCAGCCGCACATTATTAACCCGACCCAGCCAACACCTTCCCCCGTTAAAAGAAACGTGGTAATGCACTGACCTTATTAGCACTCGAGTCGACAGAAAGACCTTGTCGATTGCTCGCACCAGTGTGCGATATCCTGCTATATCCTGCCTTTATTTCGAGTCCGTCCCTTCCTCCAAAAAAAAACCCCACCGACCGTGGAAGTACGATGGAAAGGGGGGTGGGACTCGCGATGAAGGCGGGATTTGAAAACGATCCAGGCGGGGTGACAGGTTCAGAAGTCTCCTTGACGCCTAAGATGTAGCGAAACGCTAAAACCAATAATAATAATAATGTGACCGGATATTAATAACCGAAACTTAAACGATTATGGCTTTGAATGTGAAATCGCGATTTTTTTTAAATTCCAGTGATTTACAGTTGTCTCTATTACCTGCTCAATGAAAAATGGGTAGACGGTGTGATTGTTTCGATAAATATCGCAATATATATTAAGCAAAATAAAACCAAAATTGCCGATAGCCAAATAGAAAATATTTGCCAAGTGAATCCATCAAATAATTTGGTGGCGTGTTCTGCAGACAAATCAATTACCTTTGCTCAATATCATCTCTATGCAATCCAAACTACTTCCATCCAGCGGAAGATGGAATCGAATGCTGTCTATGAGTGAGTCCAACAGAAAGGACGAAAATTATTACGATCGGTAGTGCTGGGAAAGTTATTCACAAAAGTAATCCAATAAAGACAAACATGGAAAGTTCTGGTCCAGAAAGTAAAAACCCAGACCAAGGTTTTGTTTCAACCAACCAGTTGATCGTAAAGAGTCACAGTCACAGAGTACTCAACTGGGTAGTTGAAACAAAACCTTGGTCTGGATTTTTACTTTCTGGACCTGAATAATACTGGTGATTGGCTCAGAAAGGACATGCCGAGATCATGCAAAAGCAGCAGAGATAAACTTTACCCTGATTTTTTAACATATACAACATATTCTTGAGTAGGAACAATCGTTAAAATTGCTAAGCTTGCCAAGTTTCGTTTTTATTTGACAGAGTAAAAGTATTTTAGTGAAACTAAAGGATGATCTCAGATAGGCTTCGGTCAGTATTACGGTAATAGGGTATACAGCTGTATGATGAGTGTATCTTAGACCCCTCTGAGACCACTGAGTTTTATCACGAAGATTTCAAAATTGCTTTTGAAAATACTGTGTTGTGCCGTGTAATATGTGGATAGCATGATGGTATGAAAAATTAGGTACTGTCCAGGCTTAATTTCAAGCCAGCTGACTATGGCGGTCTTTGCCATATGACAATTGCATGCACATATATAGCACACCATGTCGATATTAACATCGCACATCGTACAGAGCTACGTGCATGTCTCAGGATGATAGTTTTGAGTTTTTGGCTGTTTGCTTGATGCTGAAATTTTGATGGAAAAATGGTGGCTTGGGAACAAAAACTGTAAATTTAGACAATGACAATGTGAACATTGCCACATGTTGTGACATAAAACTGACTAACTGTAGGGCAGGCATTAGGAGAACCAAAGGGGGGTTTATTGGGGTCAAAAACAGGAGCAAAGGAAATACACAGTATCACGAGGGGTCAAAACAAAAAAGGCTAGCACGGGAAGAGTGCAGGCAACAAAAGGATTGATTTCAATGAGCGAAGTAGGGCTGACAAGACAAACGGGTATTTAAGTACTGTAGCACCAAATAGACTGAAGCATTGCAGTGGCAGCAAAGAAACAGCACAAGATGGTTTAACACAAAGTTGCTCTATAATTACAGTCCTTAAAATAACCGCACACAAGCAGAAACAACACAGATACATCATGAATGGTATATAGGGAAACGCGAGGAGGTTACATGGCAAAGACACTGCAGGATCAGGCAAGGATCAAGCATAAACACACGTATTGGTACACGTGACAGTCGGGTATACACTAGCACTTACGACAACGATTACACACATGGGCTATTTACAACAGCTCGCAAGCCTGCCGGGATATGCAAAAGGACTTCCACATCCACCAGCACTACAATACAAAGACTAACGAGGGGTAATAAGCAAGAGACATGGCTACTCAGGGCAATGTCAGGGAGGAGACAGGACGGTCAGGTGGACATGATGGGCAGGACATTACAGCACAAATTTAGATGTTTTAATTTTAATTTGTATTAATTTGAAATGTTTTAACACTGTAGCTAGCTTGGTAACAGGCGGTGTTACAAAGTGAGAATGGAATTGTTAAAAATTTAACAAACCAAAAAATGCTTGGTGCAACGTCAAGTTTGTGTATTGTATTATGCCGCAATTGAAAGAAAAATGAAACCAGCTGAGCAGTGAAATAAGCTACTAATGTGTCCTTAACTCACATAACTGATCCAAGACCTCAACATCATATTATTTTGTCTGTATGTTTTCTACTCCTGTTTGTTTTGGATTGTATTCTTAGCTAAGTGGTATAACTATTTACTTTCGGCGATTATAATTACTTGTCACAAGCTTGATAGAATTTGTTTTTGTGTTTGTACAGTACAATGACTTTATTATGAATTGTCCCATGAAATAAATAAAATCACAGTGTTTCAGGGCTTTAGACATGCTATTCCATTTCAATGACTATGACAGCTGGCCATTTTCCATTCCACAATATGTATGAGTTTTCAAAGCCTTATTAGTGATGGATGTGGAACACAAGATGTTCCAAGTTGTTGTAGACTCATCCACATTGGCTGGTGCACAACCCAGATACATCTACATTAGAGTAGCAACAAAAACAGTACGATACAATGAGCTTGTCTTTCAAGGTATTTTCTTTCATTTAAACATAAGGGGAAAGTGATACAGCTACTGAGTTTAACCAAGCTGGATCTGGACAGCTCTAACCAAATAGACTGAAACGAGTGCCAAAGCATCTCCTTTCAAACCCCAAGCCAGCGGCCCCCCCCCCCCCCCGCCCCCCCCGGGGGGTGGGGGGGCCCCCCCCACGGGAGGGCGGGGGGGGGC
>JAODKC010000021.1:23337457-23437055 GCA_026777985.1 Mormyrops attenuatus | reverse complement strand
AGGCCCCACCCCTCATAGCTGGCAGTTGTGAATCAGGGACCCCAGGGCGGTTGGCAGGAGGTAAGACTGGGGGTGGGGGCGGTAATTAGAAACAGAGGGAGTACACGGGGGCCTGGTCAGAAATAAGATATAGGCTGTTTTTTTGTCATCTTTGGTAGCAAGCATGCATGATTCTCTCTATCACAAGGGCCTTCTGAGCATTAGCCGCGTCTTCATGGGTTTGACAGGTGTGAGCCGTAAGCTCTACAGTGATGTTCAGTGACTTATCTGCAGGGCCGCACAGGGTCACAGCCAAAACCCTTAAGCAGCAGCTCCTGCGATGAGGAGCTGTGAGCTACAGCCACCAAACCGTACGTGATGTTTGACTGCCTTCTTGTGGCATTTCTGCAAAAAAGTCCAGGCTATGGTCTTGCTTCTGGTAAAGTATAGTATGTCCCCAGTAGCATTTCTGTTGTGGATTCATTGCCACAGATGGAAAAATTAAAAAGAACAATTGAAAACATAGGACAGACCAGTGTGACACACAAAGATCAGTTACAGAAAACCCTTAAATAAATCCCTCAGCTAACTTTAAGTGTCATACTTAAGGGGAAAATATTTTGCTATGGTGTTTTGCGCAGTCAAATCTAAAATATAAGATCAAGTGTTCATCATGAAGGGTATCCATATGGTTCTTCCAGTCGAGGAACACTCTTCTCGGGATGCGTTCATTTACTTTGGTTATCATCATAAACTTGGCCATTTTATGGTAAAGATACAGTCAGAGGAACCTTAAGTTGTTTTCCTTACATTGGTTTCTAAGGTCTTCTGTGCAACTGTTTAATGGACTTTTAGGAATTCCCTACATATAAGACCACAATAAGGAGAAAAACTTAAACACTTAAGTGAACATTTTAAGGAAACCTTAAGGAAAAGACTTAAGGGTGTTTTGTGCAACCAATTTTATTTTAAGGAAGCTTAACTTATACTTTAAGGGAAATCTTACCGTAAGGTGTTTTGTGCAACAGACCCCAGTCCTTATCTATCAGGAAGTGTTCTGTTTACTTATACCTGAGTGTGATGTGGGGAAATACCATTTAATAGAATAGAGGTACTTTATTAAAGTCTCTTTGGGGGTCACAGTGAAGTTAACCCCAGGGAACTGGGGGTTAAGGACTCTGCTCAAGGGCCCATGACTCTTCTGTTTGAACCAATGACCTTCTGAGTGCAGCTACAGAGGCTTTGTCCACTGAGCCACACACCACCCTATTACTGACTTAATAAACTCAGCCTTTTAAACAAAAAAAGTCCATTGTAAGCTGTTTACAGTCAGCTGCACTACACAGCCTAGTCAAAAGTTGCACTATTTGTACATCATATCTATCTATCTATTTTGTCTTATGTTTCCTTGTGTGTAAATCCGCTTTTAAAGCTTCAGACAAACGCTATTTCATTTCATTGTATGGCCACATAGTTTGAAATGACAATAAAGTTTGATTTGACTTGACTACTTAACAGGCCACTGCCTTAAGTAGCATTAACTAAGGAGCAAATCATTCAGTAGAGTCAAGAATAGAGCTTTGTCAGCTTTGATTATGATGTGATTCTCAAACTCACACAAACGCACAGCAGCCCTGAACTGTCTGCCAGCAAATCCTCACCTTAATCAACAAAACGCAACCAAGTGGAGAAACAAGTGGGGAAAATGCCAGATTGATTGTAAATCAGCCTTGAAGGACAATATTTCTGACAGTGACTCCTGGGTCCCAGCAACCCATTATTTAAACAGCTTTAAAGCTTTCAGGGTGTCAAGGTAATTTAACTGACAGTTCCCTTTTAATCATGATGGCACCTTTTCAAAAGGAAACAAAAACTCTGATATACAACAAAGGATTATGGTACCATGAAGCAACAAGAAAAACCGTGGGTTAAAATGTACAGATGAGGAAGGTTCTGAGAAAAAGCAGTCCTGCTGTTGTGTGCTTTACATAAGTCTCTGATCCACCAGTTATACAACTAATAAATGCATGGGGAGCGTCATAGAACTTCAGCATGGGCCCCATAATTACACCTTCTGCAAATGAAGACTTGTTCACGGTAGAATGTTTTTTTTAGTGCGAATGCAGCTAGTTTTAAAAACATCAAACTGTTCCTCACAACTACAGGATGCCTTTAATTACACTGCAACTGCGGGTTGCATACTTTAAAATGAGGCAGCACACAACAGAGAACTGGAGAGATGATAATCCATCCACCCATTTGTCCTACAGTATTCATGGTCACGGGGGTGTGGAACCTATCCCAGAAGCTATGGGTACATGACAGGGATTAACCCGGGAAGGGGCGCCAATGCAGAGATGATAATACTGAATTTAATATATCCATCCATCTATCCATACATTTTCTGTACCTCCTTGTCCTACACAGAGCTGCAGGGGTCTGGAGCCCAGAAGCTACACATGCAAGGCAAGGAATAACCCAGGATGGGGTGCCAACCCATCACAGAGCATTAAAAAGTAGATAATTAATACCTTGTAAATATAATTCATCTTAATTAAAATAAACTTTATAGAATAAGTGGCATTAAAGATGGCCGAATAATCTATATTTTTTAGCTCTACTACTTTCGTTGTGCCTTTTTTCCACATATCGCTGTTGTTTTTATGCTAAATTTGATTACCGGTGACAGAGAATTGAACAGCAGAACGAGTCTAGCAGTGAGTCTAGCAGTCAAATCCTACTTCATAAGCCTCGATGCTGGACAGGAGATGGTGCTGACAGACAATCAGCAGCACTGAGGGGATTACAAAGCCTCAGTCATGACAGTGGTGCTTATCCTCAATAATGATATACAGTAGTCCACTGTCCTGCTCTCCTCTTTGATTTATTAAGTGATTGTCACTACTGGCTAGACGATCCTCTTGCAAAATGTGTTGGTTTTAAAGGTAAAGAAATCTTAAAGCAAAACTCAGAAAAGTGAGGATGGTCAGGATAGAGAGATGAGGGTCATCAGGTTATAGCCCACTTTTATTCCCTTCCCTGTATCTAACAATCAACACAGGATGAAGCTAAGGCCAAAAGAATGAAAGAGAAAAGCTGAACCGAATGGATAAAGCAGCTGTTCCCAAGTGAAAAGGTTGCTGTGTAACTGAGTGGATTTGGGGTTTTGCCTGGTGAGTGATGCACAGCGGCGCTGAAAAGACAGGCCAAGGAGGAGTGTAAAAACACTGCAAGCTCCATTATCATCAGTGAGCTCATCACTGGGTCACAAATCTGCCTCTGCTTTTATTTACCTAACTGTTCCCTGCAGTGGCTCTAACTCCGATTTGTAAATGGTCTTAGGAAATGTTCTTTCCCACTAATTTACCCTGAAACATCTTCCACCTCAGCTGCATTCTCCAACAGTCCAGAAACTCGAGAACATTCATTTGTGATCTAGGTAACGCTTTACTTGTGGGAGTACAAATAATGTAGTATTATGCTATTACTTATGTATTAATGAACAACTAAGTCTTACATACTGAACTCATGTTGGTTCATCATTAATGAATTGTGACATTTTATCTGAACCAATTACTATATTTGTAACTCTATCTTAATTCTGTAAACTTTTGTGATCTACTGAAGGAAGAAGTAATGAATAACAGGTGAAATACTGACCTATGTTTGTTTGTCATTAATAAATCATGAGGCATCTTTTATCCCAAGGAGTTACTATATTTGTTACTATACCAGTTAATTCTGTGAACCATTGTTAACTACGGAAGGAGCAAGTACAGCAGTGTCACCATATACTTCTAGGACCTGAGTTCAAGTCTCCCCCAAAGTTCCTTGTGTATGGAGTTTGCATGTTCCCCCTATGTCAACATGAAGTGTCTTCCAGGCACCCCAATTACACCCCCCCCCCCAAAAAAAACCCCATGAACAGCCCAAGGACATGCTGAGGCTAGTTGGAGTCACCAAATTGCCCATATGTATGCTTGTGTGAGTAAATGGTGCAGAAGCGTGCCCTGCAATGGGTTGGTGCCCCATCCCAGATTGTTCTCTGCCTTGCGCCCATAGGCTCCAGACCCACCATGACCAAGAATACATTTCAGAAAATGGATGGATGCTTGTTCACCATTAATGAATCATGATGCCTCTATTATCTCAAGTGGCTGCTATATTTGTACTTCAGTAGTTACTGAGTTATTACTAAGTACTTATGGGTATAAGATGCTGTGAAGGAACAGGATAACAGGAAATATGAAGGAATTTTGTTCTCCTACAGCTGTACCCAAAAATGCAAAAAAGTTTTACTCCTACTCTAATGAAATCTTTGAGATATTGATCTGCAGTTGTCCTAATAATCAGTTGTAGCCTGTATATGTGTCTCTATGTGGAGCGCTGCTCCTGTGATTCCTTAAATATTCATTAAAAGACAGAGATCAAGGTTTAATTGCACTAGTGCTATTTAGCATCTTCTTCAAAATGTTTGTGTAATGAGTTGTTAAATGCATTTCTACTGGAACTAAGCTGCAGGGCATAATTCTTATGTCTTGAGCACTTGCGTTTTTTCAGACTATTACTACTAAAGGTTTCACCTACAATAAATGGTTGTGAAGTTATTTACAGAAAGCTCAGGGAGTTTTACACCAGGCACCTGGTAAATCCAGAGGTCAACATGGGATCTTCTTGGTGCACCCTAGCACCATTCTAAGGATTATATTTTATTTACGTACTTAGCAGATACTTTTATCCATATTTAAGAAAGCAGAGTCAGACAGTGCTCTATGGCCCAACGATGAAGGCACTGTGCAAACCCTGGGATTTCAACTGGCGACTTTCCCATCACAGGCAGAGTGTCCTAACTCACTGAAGTACATACTGTCCCCCATCAGGGTATGATGTCTAATCTTTATTGCCAGATCCTTATACTTTTTGAGCTTCTTGACTTCTATTAACATTTTGCTAGCTTTGCCTGGAAGGCCTATATATCGATCAGCAGGCAGGTTCTCTCCTTATTATGCAGCACAATGTCAGGATGTTTTGCTAATATACCTTGTCAGGCACATGCTCATAGTACTTGTCTGGCATTAATACCCCTAGATGTTTGCACATTGTTTGAGCGGATCCAGCTGGGTGTACTCAGACTACAAACATTGTGCACCTGCCTACTATGTTTTCCATGTTGTTGGGCCTTGTAACACATTCTGCATCTGCTGTCAAGCGGCTGTTTAAAGATGTTCTTCTGGTGGTACTTAGTGTTAAGTGTCTGGACCTGAGCTGCTGGAATCAGACTCTCCATTTCTCCTTTGAGACTAGAACTGTATAACCAGGGCAAAGACATCTCTTTATAAACTGATGATTAGCGTTTTTCAAACTTTTTTGACAGGGTCTCCCTAGGGCTGATATATTTGTTCTCATCCCGCCCCACAAACCATCAGAAATGCATAATCATGTTTTCTGTTTCTACTTACTTTAGGAGTTGCTTTGCCCTCACATTTTCCTTTAACACTACTAGCAGCTAGAGATTTCTCCATAGTTCCTCCAAGTATGTAAGCATTAACTGAGCAACTTTCCCACCATACCAACTTTCTGTCATGATCTGTCTCTGTCATCCCTATCCTGTTCGGAACCTGTGCCCTTTTGCTGGCATTAATCCCAGCTGTTTCCCGTCCCTTGTTTTGAGTTGATTATTATGACCCACACCTGCCCCTCATGTGATCCTTGTTACCAGTGCTAATTTGTCCCTCTCCATCCTGCACTCCCCAGTCCTGTGGCCTGTACTACGAAGCGGGGTTACTGGCTTATTGGGGTAACTTTTCGGATTTAAGGTAGTCTGGGCAAAATGTAAGTGAACGAATATGAAGTCCATTTAAACTGTGGTACCTTAAATCCGACACATTACCCTAATAAACCAGTAACCCCGCTTCGTAGTACAGGCCACTGGCATTGTTACACGTTATGAGTCTGAACTTCCCGTAGGTCCATGTAAGAACCTACCCACCACTGTCATCTCCCTAATTGACTCCTTTGGGTGTTCTTGTTTCCTCCCGCTCCTTTAGATGTGACACTTTTGTTACATCACAAGTTATAACGGTTCAATGTATTCAGTACGTGGTGCCTGTCTATTTTGCACATTTTAGTTATTTTAATTTGTTAGTCATATAATGTGTACAGGCATGTAATGTGTTAACATTATTTTTTTTTATATATCTGAAGGTTTCAGTTTTAAATAATATTTTACAAAATTGATCTGCTTCCAGCTCAAACCTCCCCTTTTTTTTTTTCTTCTAAATTGCCCCCACCCCTGCAATTCTGTGACTCTCCACCGGGGGAGGGGGCAGCGTTCCTGCCTCCTGTCCTTGACTGCAGTATTCTTCTCAATACTCTAGATGGCGACAAAAAGCAGCACATCTGCTCCTTTCCCATAAAGCAGGAGCCCATCCTCACCAGATCTGCTGCACAGTTCCTGGAGCTGAAACCCCAGACCCTAAACTGAAGATGCCCATTAGATGAGGGAGTAATCTGTAATATAGCCCTTTAAAAATCAGGAAATGCCTTTTTATAAACCTGACACCATGATAATTTCCCGTCATCAGACAGTAAGCAACTAACTCTAAATAACATCTAACTAAATCTCCCAGAATTTCCCCCTGGGATCAAGAAGGTTCATATTATATATTTTATCTTAATAAACAGCTGTGCATCTGGTTTTTCTCTGTGCACGCCAGAGCTTCTGAGTCTTTATGCATAGAGTAGAATTCGTTTAACACCGCAGCTGCAAGACTTCTGCATTCCAAGCCTCACTGACAAACTAAAAATGAAATTCTTGTGGTGGGACAGTATCATATGTCACTGCCTGGTATACTTTACTTTCCTGTGGTTACTGTTGTGTTAAACCCAGTCAATAACTGACAGCTAAGTGTGAGCCCTCACATGATCACTACTGACAGCCAGAGAATGCAAAGCTCGTCACTGCACGGGCGTCTCTTTGATAACTAATAAGTAATAAATTACTTGCAGTAGCACTGACCTCCTTTTGACATTGTGAACAATTAGGCATTACGCTTTTACACTTTAAAAATAACTATACAAATATGGGCTACAATGTTTAAAAACAATCAAAGAACGTGACAAATATATTATACTGGACATTAAATAAGTAGCTGGAGCGACAGTTGAATGAAGTTCTAGAATCTCTAAAAACTGGAAGCGTTTCCACAATTTTGGCCACTAGTGTAAATGTCCGAGGAGCACAAAAAAGCACAAATGGCTGAAGAGCTGCACGAACAGGAAACTCAGTGATGTGTGCAGGTCATGATGGATACAGAAACTGACTCTGGATGTCAAAACTACTACTGACAGAGCTCGTCCCAGTCATTAAAAAACGACAAATTTGGTATTCTGTGGCCAAGACGTTCAAATGCAAAATGAAACTCAAACTAAAATGTTTCTTTTCCTTTTTGGTCGCATGCATAATGCACTTTGCTGCTGGGTTTTATGTGCTGTTAAGCTCAGCTGCAGAGCCGGACCTAAGCGAGTTTCAGATGCAACATTCAACGTGACCTTTCGTGACTAATTGTGACCACACAGCTGAAAGCTGCTATTGGGGACCGTTCCTGCCTGCTGCCATCAGACACCACAAGGCCTCCTTCCGACCTGCCACCCCCTCACCGACAGCCATAATCTTTGTAACAGTAAAAGACTGATGCGTTTTTTTTTTTTTGTTTGTTAAATTGCACATCTGCTAATTTATTTAATACTTTTTACTTTATTTCATTTATTTCTTTGTTTATAAGTCCATAGTATTCTGCTTTTCAGAATTCTATTTGTGTCCAGTGTACAGTACTTGTAATTTGTTTGAAATATGTTTACTTGTTTGCACTATGCATGCAATGTCTTTGCACCTTGCCTTTTGCACTGAAAGCATGTTTGTCTGTGCGCTACATGCTCGCTGCTGTATGCACAAGAATTTCCCTCTGGGACCAACGAAGTTCATCTGATTCTAATTTTAAGGAGGAGAAGTCTTTGTGGAGGTCACTGTACTGCACATTACTCAGGTCTGTCCAAATAAAATCTGGACACCACATGTTATGTATGGTTTATAAATCTTAAGAGAGCACAAGCGTTACAATTTCCTGCCCTTGTCCCACAGCCCCACGCATAACAGAGTATTTTTGGTCCGATGCACCTAATGCCTGGGAATCTCACCACATACTAGATTGTTCTTTGTTGAAATGGTGAGACATTGCCATTGTGCAGAATGACACCTGATCTCTGGGCGTTCGCCACTCTGTGCCATGTCATTATTGGGCATTTGATAGGATTTCAAGCTGTTCTGGCAACAGGAAAGCACTCTTGTGTCCAGCTGTCTGGGGTTTCTGAAGTAGAGCCTAAACATGTTCAGTATGCCAGGTTTGAGAAGGAACTCCTCCCAGATTAATTGCTATGTTGACCCTTACTGCATAATGAAAAGACAATATGCAGTATAGAAACAGACAAATGTATGTACACTACAGTTCGTGAGCAAGTTGTCCTACTTCCTCTCCAGAAACGAAGAACCGACTTTTTTGGTTTGTATGCCAGCACAGAACTCGGAAACATCCACACCAGTGCCTCATATTCTTCCTACAGTTGTCAGACTGGTCCCCACACCAATGTGACACGTCTTCTTAATATGAATAAAAAACACTAAGTAGCTCCTGAATATTGACCAGTTCTGTGAAAGTTACACTTGCTTTGAGGTGTTCGGAACATGTGCCCATACAGATCATACGTAGTTTCTCTCCTTACTTGTTGCACCTACTTTCATTACGGCTCGGTTCACCACAACTGCTGGGCTCCTTCCTTCATCTGGGAGATGGGGTTAGTGGAGCCGGAGAGGGGGTTAGTAGAGTACCCAATGAGCTCATTGGTCTGCAAAATCCCCAGGGAACACTATCTGTATCAAAAACAAGTCAAAGGCAAGGTTAAGGAACAACCAATGAAATGGAAATCCTAACTATTATTAGTAGCATTCATTCAGAATGAATTCACCTCATGCAGTGAACTCAATACATGACACAAAAAGGCATGGCATATTAAGATTGCTGCTGAATCTTGGCTCCACTCAGTTACTGCTGCTGATGAAAACACCCGAGGTCTTGTGTGGTTCCTGCCCATATACAGCCTCTCCCCAGGTTATGTTGGGGTTATGTTCATATAAACATATCGTAAGGCAAAAATGCATTTTAATACGGTACCCCTAACAAACATAGCCTAGCCTAGCCTACCTTAAAAACATGCTTAGAACACTTACATTAGCCGACAGTTGGGCAAGATCATTAACACAAAGCCTATTTTATAATAAAACGTTGAATATCTCATGTAATTTACTGAGTAATGTACTGAAAGTTAAAAACATTCGCTCATCGTAAAGCTGAAATATCGTAACACGGACCATTGTAACCCAGGGAGCGTCTGTACAGCGCACAGTGCTGACTGAGGAGGGTATTGCTCCAGGAATTAATTTTTCTCTTTGATGTGAGGAGCATCAGTGTATATAGAGTGTCTGCGCAGGAGGACCATGTGTTCTTCGCATGCAGGACATAGAAACCCATCCTCAGTATGTGGGATCATGTGACCTGTGTGACATGCATGTTGCCACGTTTTCGGACACACCAAGGCACTTTCTTGCTACTTAAAAAAGATAAATCATATATTAAGAATAAAAAATAATTATTTGCAGGATTTTCAACACAAAGCACACAAAAAGAGCACATGTATAGAACCTCGCCTGCAGGAATCAGAAGGAAAAGCTGGACTTGAGGATAAAGCGTTTTAACAGAAGGTAAGGTTTCCCCAAATAAAAACTTTAAATTATGTAATGGGATATATTACATGTGTTTTTTCATAAACCAGGCATTATATATGATATCAATGAGAGTGATGATCCTCCCCGTTTCAACATTGGGGGGGGGGGGGGGCATGACTTGACATGGTGCAAATAGGATTGCCAGATTTTAGAAAATTTTTTGTCATAACCACAAAGGGAAGGGGGCATCCTTTATTCCGTGGGTTTGGGTGGGGGGACGAGGGCTTTTCCAGTGCATCAGAATAACACAACTCCCAGTAATGTGAAAAAAGATACAGGTTCAGTGAGATAGGGCGGCAGTGAGTTGGAAGAACACCAGACTGGCCAACCAGAAGTGAAGGGTGGATGTCTGCAGAAGTAATGGCTGAGAGTGAGACAAAGACAGACTTCCAATACAAGGATAGGGGGCACAAGTCCAGAACATGTGGGTGAGATTAGCTAGTGCTAGGTGACATTTATCACAATTTGGATCAGTGCCAGGATAGATGTCAGCTAATTTGCTTTTAGATCAACAGACTCTGTGTCAGGGTCAGCTCCTGTTGTTCCATTCTGTGTCCCTTCCCCAATTAGCCAGCAGGCGTCGCTGGTCATCCCGTCCCACGTGTTATCAGTCTTTGTGTCTTCTCCTGTTGTCAGTCTGTAGTGTTTCCTCTGCTCCCTGTTGATCGCATGGCTCAACTTGTTGAGTATGCAGTTGTCTGTGAACCCCTGTGTTCAAATCCTACCACCTCTGTTTTTGTTTCATTGTATGAGTTTTATTAGTTCTTGTGTCTGGTGATTTGTATTCGGTTTTGGTTTCGCTCCTTGTGCCCCTGCTTGTTTTTACCTGTCTGTAATTCCCCTGTGTTAGATTCGGTTTCCCTTTTCCTTGATTATTTCTTAGTTTCCCTGTTTAGTTCTTTTGAGTTAATTAGTTTCATCTGTGGCCTGTTTTCCCAGTCTTTGTTAATTAGTCTCACCTGCCCTGTGTTAGTCTCGTTACCCCTTAGTATTTAAGTTTCTGCTTCTGTTCAGTTCCCTGGTGGTTCATTGATTGTTATTTTGATAGTGATTCTGATTGTGAATGTTTGTTGTAGTTTTGCTGTTGGATGTATGTGCTTCTGATGTTCTGTTATTTGTAACCTGCCTGCCTACCTGCTCCTTGTTTGCCCTGACCCTTGTGATTAGTCCTTATTTATCCCCTTTTGCTTTTGACCCCTCATGGTCCTTTTCTTTATAGTTATTCTGTTTTGTTTAATAAACCCCTTCTGTTACGGTGAGTCGCAAGTGGTTCGTCCACCCGTTTCTGCCTGCATGATGCCACACCCACGCACCAAGTCCGCCCGAGTCCATAACACACTGTGAATCACTTTGCATCTTATGACAGCGTGCCGGGTGCAAACAGATGATGTGTGGACATGACTCAGATGACTCCCAGACCTCAGTCTCTCTCTAGATTTGTGGACCAAGTAGTGCACAAACTGTCAAAGGCTGAAGATTGGTTCGTGAAGAGAGTGCCGCAAAGCTCTGAAATGGTTAAAAAAAGTAAGATGATTCTAAGATAAGATAACACATTATTTATTTTGAGGGATAATTATTGTGCCAAGCCATAGCTGTCACTGTGCAAGATTAAAACAAATTAAAACGGTTAAATTCCTTAAAGGTGCTAAACGTAAAATAAAGACATGAGACAATGAGGTATGGTAAAATGTAACTAAAATGGGAGTGTGCACGTGCAAAAAGGTGCAAACGGGATTCCGTATAAACCTGATTCTGATTCTCTAGTTGTTGAATAAGCTTTTAAAAAGGAATAGATCAGACTTGCCAAACACATTTAGTAGTGTAAATCTGGATAATGTGTGGCTTTGAGGAATCAAATAACCGAATATGTAAACGTGGTGTGGGGTCAGGTAAGACCCCTGGCAGCAGAATAAATAAAAAAAAAAAAAAAATTTTGAACGTGGACCTGATATCTGAGAGAGAGATGCAAGGCAATACATGGGCTGTTAGCTGTCCATGCATGCTAACAGCAGTAACCAGGCTCTCTGCGCAGTTCTGCTGTTATCATCATCATTGGGCAGAAGAAATCTAAACCTTCTGTAAGGTTTAGCCAATGCACCAAGAATATTGAAACAGGAAACCAAGGAACAGCCTGAAAACAGCCACCACCCTCCCTTCAGCAGAGATTGCATCACTGTTCCCTTCCTTGGTACGTGGGCTTCTCCTTGCACATTTCTCTCTTATCTAATGCTTTGCCATTTCACTGTCTCTGACTGTACGATAAAACGCTATCCAACATTTTTTCAATAATGTTTACATATTCTGCTGAAATCATCTGTAATTAAATGTAAAATTTTTATCAAATTAAACTCTGAATTGTTTTTAAGTGGTTCATTTATATTACTAATCTTACTATGTTATCATTCCAAGCTCATAGTTAAATACAACAAAATGCATAAAAATTTGATTTGTTAAAACATGTGTACACGTGAAACTAACATACACTACTTTAACAAGAGATTATACTGTTTTACTGCCCCACACATGAATTTACATTTTGAACTCATTATTGTAAACATGTTACCCCAACAAGAGAACAAATGCAAGGTTAACAGGTAGTGGGCAGCATACTGGTTCAGTGGTTAGCTCTGCTGCTTTACACCTCTGGGGCCAGGGTTTGAGTCTCTGCCATATATGTGAAGTTTGCATGTTCTCCCTGGGTCATTGTGAGCTTCCCTCTGGGTACTCTGGTTCCCCCCCCCCAGTCCACAAAACATGCTGAGGTTAATTGGAGTTACCAAATTGACTATAGGTGTGTCTGTGTGTACGTGTGCACCCTGTGATGGGATGGTGCCCTGCCCAGTCTCCGTGATTGGCTCTGAATTCCCCGAGACCCTGAATAGAACAAGCGGTTACAGAAGATGGATGGAAGTTTAACGTTTTTTTTTCTGTCACACAAGTAACTGAAGCACCAACTGCCAAAATCGCATAGTATCATATTTTATACAACTGGAACTGTACATATTAACTACTGCACAGGGCTCTCAAGTCTCACGCATTGACCTTGAGACACACGCATTTCAACCAGTTCACACGCCACACCTTGTGTTTCTCACGCTGATAAATAAGCGGTAATGCTCACCAAGGTGTCCCGTTATACGGAAATAGTGGACGAGGCGCAGACAAAGGGAGCGGAGTTTCCCGCCGAGATCATTGCCGTCCCGATCGAGTTGGACAGAGTTAACAGCCACTTACCAGCCAATCAGAAACTAGCATTTGTTACATGTGATCCCACTGCAAGCACATTATCACATCATTCACATGGATGCACACACATACGGAGTGCATACAAGGTGGAAGCGGCAGAGCAAGATCCGGTGAATGCGCTCTAAGGGCTCTAAGGTGTCACGCATTGACCGTGAGACACACGTTCCGCACAGAACAAACATCTCGCTCCAAACTTTTGATGAAACTTGAGAGTCCTGCTACTGTATATGCAAAGTATGCATTCATTTTAAAGATTGCAACACTGCAGCAGAGAACAGAGGACATGGAAAAAAAATCTGCCGGAATCAACACATTCATAGATAATTATACTCTAATCTTATTAACAAATGTATCAGACCTGTGTAACCTAAAGCAATGTCCAGTATAAAGGATGGACTAATTTCACATGAATGGTTCACTACAAGTACACTGTGCTGTTTATTTATTTCCCAAAACTGTAAAAGCCCTGTTATTGAAGGCATATGTAAGGTAGCCCTGCCTACCTTAAAACCGTGCTTAGAACAATTATATTAGCCTACAGTTGGGCAAAATCATTAACACAAAGCCTATTTTATAATAAAATGTTTAATGTCTTATGTGATTTATTGAATTATTCACTGAAAGTGAACAGAATGGAATTGGAATAGCTATCAAAGTGAAAATATCAACACAGACTTGTAACCTGGGCAGCATTTGCAAATATTTCTATTTGTACCACAAAACATTTACCTGTTATTCAGGAATTTTTTTCTCAGTTCAGGTTTTACTCTCCACCCCAAATGCCTTTCTGAGACTCAAATATAGCATTTTGTAAAAAAGCACTTTTGAGGTGCTTATCTCAAGAAGGGAACCAAGTAACAGGTCACAGTTTTATTTACAAGTCGTCCACATACATATTTCATTATAAAATCCAGGAGTGTTACCTCAAGCACGTAACTTTAATTCTTGTTTACTCTTGTTGCACAGTCTTTGGATTGGTCAGGGGTTCATTTCACTACATGTTGTACTTGGTACAACTAGGTATATGATGAATAAAGAATCTTGATCAAGCCATTCACCATTTTAAATAACCAAACATATTAAAAATGCAGTTTGTGAGATAAATTGTTTTTCCTAGCTGTGGTGTACAAAAGGCACTGCATCTCAAAGGGAATTAAAGTAAAAATTTAAACAAAAAAATTCTGAGCTCTGGAATGTATGTGTACAGTAATTCACATGCGAAATTTCATTAAAGAAGGTGATACATAAACTTTATTGGATTTTTTTTATTAAAATGTAATCACCTGGAAGTAAATAAAATTGCGCAATCTGAAGTATGTGTCATTTCTATTGTGGGTAATAAAGATGATATGAATGGAGCTACAGTGAAATTGTCACCTGTTTCAAACTGTAAGGGTTGTGAGCAATTCCTGAGAAACTGTCCCTGAGAACTCTGTGATCTGCAAAGGGGAGGGGATGTTGGATCTCTGGCTCAATGTGTGGTGGATCAAGATGGACTCAATGTGAGGTGGACTCGTCTGATTGCGGTAATATTGTGCAGTACTACACGTGCCATAATAATGCTCCCTGTGGGGTGATTTTCAGTCCCTACAATCACTACAATTGGGCCTTGAGTATGCCTACAGTCATCTCAACCTTGGCACTAATCCTGCTGTGGGCCAGACTGAAGCATGACTGCAGTCAATGTGATGGGTACCCTCTGTCCCCAAGAAAAAGCCCATCGAACTGCCCTACAATCATGAACGCAAAGCACGGACCAGGGAAGCAGGCAAGAGGAAGCAGGACTGGGATAAAATACAGGGGTTTTAATCAGGAAACGAAGGGAACAGGGAGAAAACCGCACGCAACACTACAATGACAGAACTAGGGAAACAAACTCTGACGTGGACTTAAATACACTGAACCAACGAAGACAACTCAAAACAGCTGGTAAACACTGGGAATCCACAAGAGGGTAACGAGGAGGCGTGGTCAACGAAGGGGTGGAACGACGGGTCGTGACACCTACAATCACAAGTTACATACCCTGTGCAAATTTGTTGCACAATGCACATACCCTTCAAGTTCTCGAATCACTGACACGGCATGGCCATTTCGCTTTGACGTTCGAGATTATGTGTGCCACATAATCTTCAGAGAGGACACAGTAAGGTACAAAACATTTAGAAGTAAAGCTTTTAATTGAAATAACGTGTTCCAACACTACCTCCACATTAACACTTTGGACTGACTTCATGTCCCTGAACAGATTTTTACTGAAGGATCAATAATGAACTGTATCTAGGCATAGAATCCTGCAATTTTTACATATATAAAATTGTATTATACTAATAATAGTTCAGTACCTGCACCAATAAACATTTCTATAATTTATGATAAACCTGCAATTTGGTGGAACTTGTCTTTAATTATCCCAGAGATTTACGTCTTGGGGAAAAATGACAATGATATGCAGCAACCTATTGGGTGGTAGTACTACTGTGCATAACGCCCGAAATGAAGTTGCTTTGTGTTCAGCATATATCATTCAGATGTGAATGCAAATCCACGGCGTGTGATGCTTTAAATGTGAGACTGGAGTGATAAACGGTAATAGTTCCCCCTCTCTGATCTCGGTTTCTTGAACGCAAAATCTACAATTTGCGCTAATTCTGGAGTAAACATATTGGGGTTACCTGCTAAACACGCTTTCTTCAATACTCACGAAACCAGCTGTGCGGAACAACCCCTTAGAATATGGTAAACAACTGGAACAGGATGCGTGCGGCTGCCGTCACGTGACAGACCCACATGTACGCAAAGTGCGTAAATGTACGGCATGCGGAGTACGAACCGATGGGAAATGTGCCAGCGCGAGACAGCGTCGGCAGGGGAAGCGGGGAGGACGGGGCACAAAGGCGCAAACAGCGGACACCAGGTATTTACTACTTAAACTGGCCAAACTGACAGGGGAGAAAAGGGCGTTTTAAGCGGCGACACTTTCCTTGATGGAGCATATAATCTATATATATCCATATAGCTGTAGTGTATTTTAATACTGTTTTATTATCACGTTTGTGTGAAGGATTTTGCTTCAGCCCGTCGGTTAACGCGCATCGTACATCGATACGGGGATGTGTCCGTAAACCGTGAATAAACAGAAAATCGCTTGGTTGTTTCCTTCAGAAACTGGACGCTTCTGCTCAGAAAAGGTAACATATCGCTGACTGCTACCCTGTCATCTTCAAGGCTTAGACTGGAAAAGTTCTCAATTGACTGAAAAAGATGAAAACTGCTGTAAATATCCCTTTACCGTAGATAAGGAATCTGTATATGCGGTGCTATTTCTTCATATGTGGCCCCGTTTTGCTACATATTTTTGTGGTTTGAATTTCCGTCATGAATTTTGATATTTATTTATTGGTTTTACTGGCAATGACGCGGAAATTCGCACGAAGTGGTCGCATGTTATTATTGGAAGGAACGGCGTGAATACGACGTTGATGTAAAAAGATTTTCACTCGGTTAAGCTACATCGGTGGCAAGAATTGTCGCACCACTTCGATATTTTTAATTACACGAATGTCGGACTCCCTTTTGTGTTGAATACGTTTTTCAGGCAAAAAGACTATTAATTGGTAATGGCGAGTCCTGCGCTGGTTGGATATAGAAATACACGTAAAGATTGGACGGATTACAAGTGTCTTTTAGTAGATCATTTAAAAGCTTTGTTTGTTTGCTTGAAACTTTTATAACGACGCTTATATCGTAATCTCTTTCATTATTCTGTGGTTTACGTGGATACTGATTTCGTAACTGCAGTGGCGTGCAGGTTATACGACAGATAATTATACACACCTCAATAATGTTGCTGCTGTTTTCTTAGATGAGGGCAATGCCCAAATGAGAGACCACTGTGCCGATGTCCCAGTGTGATTAATCGGTGCTCTAACAGCAACGCAGGTAAATGTTATTTTAATTAATTAATTAATTAATTGCTTGATTAGAGTAAGTAGATATGAAATTACATAAACACACGGATGGTACTTGTTGATACCCTAGATTACTGCCTTTGGGCCTGATGAAGTCACGGTATATCCTTTTTTCCCAATTTACTTTTTAAGTAAACATGTTTGTGCAAGCTAGATAACCCCCTCTGTGGATTGGGGGGGGGTGTTCCTCAGGGAAATGATCACATCCAAGCTTGATAGTACCGCAAACAAATCACAAAAGAACATCTGAGAATGCAACAGCTAAACAGAAGCATGAACCAGATTAACCAAGATGACATAATCTGTTTTATGTTTGAACAAGCGCATTCTGTTCTTTACAGCTGAGAATAATTAAGTGAACAGGGACTTCTGTGGTAAAAAAGTGTGTCTCTTCTGCGAATGATATGCTGTTTTGTGGGGGTGCAGAGGATGGGGTCATGACTGTGCAATTCTGTTGAATGCAATCAAATGGGAGATGTTGGTACGGTTGACTGGGATGAATGATCTCTTCTACAAGTTCCCTGGGTCTCATCTACTACCCCATTATCTTCTTTCACAGTTTTGTTAATCCTGTCAAACAAGCTCATCAAGTTATTGCATTCACACGGCTATATGAAACATCCTGATAAACAGTTACTAATCAATCTGAGTCTAATTGCAACTCTGTGAACCAAATATCAGTTGAGAAAGAGTCTAGTTCCATTCATTGCAGGCTAACATCTGACATGACATATGAGTACTTTTTAGGTAACTTCAGACATCGCATTTAAACAAATACTGGTTAACCCATTTGGCAATGCAAATAATTACTGGGGAAAAAAACTATAGCTACCTGTCGTACCACATTTTTTACTGTTAAGTACATACTAATTGATATGTTCAGGCAAAATGTTCTTGTCTATGTTGATGTGTTGGATGATTCTATGGATACATACATGCATGCGTATACAGTACTGTGCAAAAGTCTAAGGCAGTCAAAGAAAATTGTTTAAATGATCTTCATGTTGGTGTAAAACTTATTGTCAAAGTGTGTCAGCTTAGCTATTTCAAAACCTGTTGTGGTTTATTTTTTTGTTTTGTTTCTATATTGCTTCATGCAGGGAGAGTTTTAGGTTTGTGGAGATGGCCAAACATCCTGAATCAAGTGAAACATCAAACGGGAGTCCATCGTTGCTCCCAGTCAGTACAATGGAGCCGGTGAAAGAAGGGATGCAGTTGAAGAAGGAAATCTCGCTTCTCAATGGCATCAGCCTAATCGTGGGAAACATGATAGGCTCGGGCATCTTCGTCTCCCCCAAGGGTGTACTCATCTACAGCGCCTCCTTCGGGCTGTCGCTAGTCCTCTGGGCCATCGGAGGAATATTCTCAGTGGTTGGAGCACTTTGCTACGCTGAACTTGGCACCACCATCACCAAGTCGGGTGCCAGCTATGCCTACATCCTGGAGTCCTTCGGCGGCTTCATCGCCTTCATCCGCCTGTGGACATCTCTGTTGATCATCGAGCCTACCAGCCAGGCTATCATCGCCATCACGTTTGCCAACTACCTCATCCAGCCGCTCTTTCCCAGCTGCGAGCCGCCTTACGCCGCCTCCCGTCTCATCGCTGCTGCTTGTATCTGTGAGTCTCTCTGGGATCAGAAACCTGGATGCATTTGCAAGTAGCAATTTACAGCTAATCTAAAAAAATTAAGCTGTTCTCCAAGTCTGATTGCACTATTATTAAATTAATCCAGTGATATAATACTAACAAAATAACCAATGCAAATTACTAAGAACCAAGTAATCTTCCATTTGTTTTCCTGCAGTTTACTGTCCTGGAGGTTAACCTATAATGTGTGCTATACTACACTCAATTATGTGGTCCACAGACATTTTAGCATTTATAGCCTGGGTTTTATTTAGAAGTCCATCCATCCATCCATCCATTTTCTGAAACCGCTTAATCCCAACTGGAGTCCTGGCGGTGACTGGAGCCTATCCCGGGAACAAAGGGGGCAGGCGGTACTATTAAGTACTATATTCCATAATTGTTTCCTTTTTGCCAGATCAATGAATTTTTGGTATGTTTCATCTGGGTGTGCTGGTGGAAATTTGGGAAGTTACCTGGTGGAAGCACTGCTCTCGGATCCTCAGTGTGTTCTCCCTCCCAATCTTGTAGGCTTTTTAACGTTCATAAACTCGGCTTACGTCAAGTGGGGCACTCGCGTCCAGGACATCTTCACCTACGCCAAGGTCATAGCCCTGATAGTCATCATCATCACGGGCGTCGTGAAACTCTGTCAAGGTGAGCGACTGCTTCATTCTCCCCAGTTGCTTTGAAATGTGTTTGTCTCTATTTTCCACCGCTGTTGCAACTCCCACATCCATTTGCACTTTGCTCATGTTTAGCAGTGAGATGTTCCTTATCACGTTATGATGTTTTTCTTCTCACATCCTCATATATGTATCTGTTTTTGCACATAGGACACACCATAAATTTTGAGGATTCCTTTCAAGGCTCGTCCTGGAAACCTGGTGACATCGCCCTGGCCCTCTACTCTGCACTTTTCTCCTACTCCGGCTGGGACACGCTCAACTTTGTCACAGAGGAGATAAAAAACCCGGAGAGGTTGATATTGTGTTACTCTTTCCAGAATGTAATATTCGAGCATTGCTGCCTTTCTTGGGTGTTTCTTCTTTCAATTTGATTGGTTACGGAACTCAGTGGTCTTTAAGCAACTTTAAATGACTTGCAGATTGCCCATTACCAGTTCTTCAAGTTCTTTGGCAGTAAGCGCGGTCATCCTGAGCTGAGGGCCCAGACTCTTAATTGCCTGTGATTAAATCATTAGGCAACTCCATGGGTAGCATTGATGTGGCTGTTGTTTGCCCTCTGGATGTTCCTCCAGTCGAAACGGAACACAATCTCATGAAGTGTAATGACTCACAGTGTGGAGGAAAAACAGCTCGAACATGGTGACGTCAACTGAGCAGAATTGGCAATTTGGAAATGCCTTTAATTAAGAAAAGATTTCAGTGCAGAAATTATTGAAGCATAGAATTAATAAGTTTAACTTGTTTATACATAACTCTGCAGTAACATAAATCTATGACTCTCATATGACACAGCACTCGTATTGCCCTGGGTTTCCAGAATTATAGGGGACTTCTTCCCTAAAAAGGGATGGACAAAAATGACTGTATTATGGTCAGTCTATTTGTCACCAGAGCTGTGTACTCCTCTCATTGTCAGTCCTCTAGTTTGGCCTTGTTTTCAGTGAACCGTCACTTACCTATTGTGTGACATTGCACATAGTTAAGTTGGGGGAGAGGTTTTTTGTTAAATTTTTTGTTTTATTTTTGTTGAGCATGTTTTGTCTGACCATTTTGCAAAAAAAAAGGACGTTTCTTGGTGATGGGCAGTAAGATTCATATGTGCCCTTCCCCAGAAAATGGAAGACATGCCGAAACCAAAGATGATCCCAAGCATTTGCTAATACTCCATACTTTGTTTCTATATAGCGCCCTTCCTAGCACGGTTGCCCCAAAAACACTCAACAAAGAATCAAATAAGTGTCTTTTTACTGGCATACCACAGTATTATTACATTTAAAGAGACATTTAATGACAGGTACCAGGAATGTGAGAGGTTCCTGATCTTGATGGGACTGGATCTGATGTGTCTTTACAGAAATCTGCCTTTGTCAATCGCCATCTCCATGCCAGTTGTCACTGTGATCTACATCCTCACCAACGTGGCTTACTACGCTGTCCTGGACATGGGAGCTATTCTTGCGAGTGATGCTGTTGCCGTGGTAGGTGTGAGGTCACATGGATGAGTTCTACCTTTTATAGGAGAGTTGCTCAGTGGGATAGGGATCTTAGCTTGCGTACGGAAGGTCGTGGGTTCAAATCATGCAGTCACATCAATAACATGACGGTTTGGTCCTTGAGTAAGGATTTTAATTCTAACTCCTCCTGGTTATCTGGTTCTGCTCTGCATCACTTTGGGCAACAGTGTGTAAATACACATTAATTATGATATTTTTATGCATCTGGTATGAACTGAATGGCACACAGATAACCAATAGTAGAAAACTGTTTTTCTGTGGCTTGTCTCCCATTACATGAACATGAACAATAATGGTGCCTGATCTTGTGTCTTTAGTTATAGATTGCTTTTAAAAGCAATTTTAAAACACCTTCAGTGTTATTTTATGTGCAATGTATCCTCTGTATTTACAAGTTGGTATAAGTGAATATTCAGGAGTCAGCAGTACCTGTGTGTAAATGTAAATACCATGTCTCTGTGCAGACTTTTGCTGACCACACGCTCGGCGTGATGAGCTGGACCATACCCATAGCTGTGGCTCTGTCCTGCTATGGGGGCCTCAACGCTTCCATCATCGCCGCCTCCAGGTGAGCATTCCACTGAAACCCAAGTAAAAGTCCTCGCTCTGGATTCATCTATATTGCTTTATCACCTCACCCTTGGCTGTCAGGTGTCCCGTCATCTCTTTACCGTCTACAATTACTCATCCCGGCTCCAGGTGTGTCTGCGAGCTGTGCATTACTGCATTACTTCAGGTGAATGGCACGAACATGTTGTATCACAGTGTACTTTCCTGTGAGGGAGGCAGGGCTCCCCAAACTGTATTCTGTTCTATTCACTATTCACTTCTTACATTCTTCAGGCCAACCCCAACACCTTTATCATTAATGTTCAGGGGCCTCGGTTTATATGGCAAAGATTCATCAATTGCACCTCGAATACGTTTGTTTGTTTATTGCCATCTGGAAGCACTTTAAAATATCTGCTGTGACCAGGGTCTTCCTTCTGAAATCATAACCTTTTCCATTTTTGTGAAGGGGGGGTTGGCCTGTTCTTTATATGATGTATTTTTGTCACATGGGGTTGGCGTTGGTGCCCTTTGTGTTTGGCCTTGAGTCCATGTAAACAGGTTTGAGGCTATTAAGAGCGCTCAGGTAATTCCATGTCAAATCACCATACTTTTGGACCTTATTGTGACAGATTTTAACGGAACTTGGCACGCTGATTTACTCATATGAGTAACCCACGGAACAGAAATTGCACATGTCTAGGATGAATATTAAGGGACATTTAAGCTAACAAAGTGTGAACTTGTATCCCCCGACACCCCAATGATTTTTACTGGCTAGCTAAATACAAGTTGCACAAAAATGGTTCTCATGTCATTTTGAAGCTCATTTCCAGCTCTATATTTTGCATGATACTATGCTATCCCCAAAATAAAAAATGACCATGATTAAACATATCATGAACATATCATGGCTTATATGTGGCGTCACATGTCTTCATATGACTAATGGGCCTGAAATAGTACTGCAAGCCCAGGTGTCACGAATGACAAATGGCTGCTGTGTAAAGGACCCATTAGTGATATGAAGCCATGTGACGCTACCTATAGTGTTTACACAAAATACAGAGCTGGCATTTCTGTGCATCTTATATTAAGGGAGATAGAGCCAGTCATAGCCCCCCCAATAAGTCCACACTTTATTAGCTTAAATCTCCCTTAATTAAGACGTGCAATTTCAGTTCCATGGGTGACTCGTATGACCAAATCAGCAAGCGGAGTTTGTTAAACTCTGTGATGATATGACACGGAGTTACCCACTCTGTCCAAAGACTGCATTACTGTCTTTCCTCCAACCGCCCTCCGTCTCCCCCTGACAGACTTTTCTTCGTGGGCTCTCGCGAAGGCCACCTCCCGCACGCCCTCTCAATGATTCACGTGGAGAGATACACGCCCATCCCTGCTCTCTTCTTCAACGTAAGGCCTCAGTGCAGTCATGCTTTATCTCTGGGGAAACTGGTTTATTAATGCCTTTCACATGTAGATTAAATACATTTCATCAATATAAAATGTATGTTGCTGTACATTGTAATTTCTGTGAAAACCAGTTATCTAGGGAACTGTTCTAACTGTAAAATGATAAACATAATATTTGATACTGAGAGAAACATGGCATTCTCCTGTTACATGATGGAATTTGCCATTCATTATATAAATTACCATTCACAGTTCTCAAACATATTCTATAAGCACTAATGCAGAATAGTCAGAGAACATGTAAAACTGTACACACAGATTTGGAGGCAGGAAACAAAAACTGTGATTACTAAAATAACAATTCATTAATTTCAATATAAAGGAAAATATTTAAATATTTGGTTGCCCCCTGCTGGTAAGATTGATGATCTGCAACCTTCAACCTTGCCAGTGTGCCATGGCGTTGATCTACCTGGCCGTGGAAGACGTCTTCCAGTTAATCAATTATTATAGCTTCAGCTACTGGTTCTTCGTGGGTCTGTCCATTGCTGGGCAGATCTACCTGCGCTGGAAGGAACCGGACAGGCCAAGACCTCTCAAGGTGAGGGTAAAATGAGAACAAAAGCAAACCCATTTTTAAGCCTTGGTTTTTCTGCATTTAATAAACTTCCCATTTGCCCTCTCCTCCCCTTGTGTGTGTGCTCACCCCTTGTGACTGTGTTTCTGCAGTTGTCTCTGTTCTACCCCATTGTATTCTGTTTCTGTACCGTGTTTTTGGTGGCCGTGCCACTCTACAGTGACACTATTAACTCTCTCATCGGAATCGCCATTGCCCTCTCCGGGGTGCCCGTTTACGTACTCGGCATCTATTTACCAGAGTCCAAAAGGCCGCCCGTCATCAAAAAACTGCTCCGTAAGTAGCCCCCTTCCCTGCCTGCCTGTTCCCAAATTGTTTCTAGCATCATCTAGCTTTACTCAAGGTCACTCTCTTGAATCTTGCTTGTATGGAAATTGTGAAACACAAAAGTTCTCTGTAAAAGAGCTATGGCAGAATAGTTAATGTGCGATATTTTTGCTGGGACAATCACTGCAATTCAAGAAACCAGGTAATGTAGCATGTTTTATGTTGGAAATTTGGACTTTGGTGGATGTGTCATCCAGATGCCTGGCTGTGCTCCCTGACCCCTATTTCCTGACAGGTTCCCTCACATACTTCACGCAGTTTACCTGCTTCTGTGTGCTCACGGAGACGGACAAGGCGGACTAGGCCTCCGTTCTGCCAAGCACACTGTACACTCACCTTGAGGATCCAGTAACCTTTGTAGCTTTCAGTTCATCACACCGGTGGCAGTGCCTGCAGACTGAGAAATGTCTCCTCGTTATCCTACTACATCGACTTCTCCAAAGGTCTTTGAACGTTCCAGGACTTCATGCCTTAGCAGGAGATGGTCAGATCACCATGTTCAGCAGTGGCTGGCTTCACGCAGCTTCACCTTCAGGGTTCATTCCAGTGACAGGCAGTGTTGTTGAGTGCCGCTGGTCGATGCTCGGCTTTGGAGAACCACAAACAGTATGTACTTGTGGCCTATGGTGCTGGCTAATGCACCAGCTGCCACCAGGGGTCACTGTGTTGCAGACAATTTTGTTCTGCTTCTGTGCAAGACCTGACATTTATGTTATCAAATGTTCTTCAATACTGTAACACCAGCGTTTACCTCTTAAAAGTATATTTTTCAGCTTTTACTATCTCAGACTTTTTAATCTCCCTAAGTATGGCTGCCCAAAGAATATAATAATTGACACTGGCTTTCACCAGCAGGGAGAAGCTTTGGGAAGGTAGAGGTTTCTTTTCATTTTTGGGAAGTTTGTGGAATGACATAGAATGTGTTCTGGCTCCACCCAAAGCAGCCCTTTGTGTCCATGCCCATCTGTCCTGGAAGAATCATCAGCCATGATGGTATAATGCAATTAGATTTTTCTGTATTGTCTTATTTTTAACCGAAAAGAAAAATCGTGCCGCATACTGCTCTCTGGAAGGTCGAGCAAGCTCATTGCATGCAGTGACATGAACAGCACTGCTCAGTGTCAGCCACTGTGAGCAATTAACTTCTTGCCCCTAAAGAGGCTGAACATCCATTCTTGGTATGCATTTTACGGTGCCGGGCACCTCTGCCAAAAGATGCCTTTTGTCTTCACTGACTTTCCTAAGAAACTTTCCTAAAATTTATTTTGTTTTATAGATATATAGTTTAGTGTTTGTAAACACAAGTGGGGATTCTTTTCTTTCTTTTTTTTTCATCCATTGAATGGTTTTTGTTCTTCTGGAAACACAGGCAATGGTTTGTAATGCTTGTGTTGGTTACTGGTCAGATGCTCATGGTCTGGTGTTCAGTGTAAGTTAAAAGGTTGTGGGGGAAAGTCACATCCAGCAATATAACAATATATCTTTAATGTTCAAATAGCGGTTTTGCATAATTTATTCTAGAACTTTAAATAAAGTTTTATTTTAAACCTTACACTGTCGTGAATGTCTTTGAGTGTGGACATCTTTGAAGATTGATATGAACGGCTTATGAAGTATTGGAAGCAAATATGGCTGAATATATATCCTATCTTTGAGATGTATAACAAGGCAGATGCTTTTGTCTGGTGCTTAGGATTAGCGTGGACGAGGCTTATGGTGCTGTGATTGGAAGGTTGTCGATTGAAATCTCACAGTACAGTAATTTTTCACCATTCAGCCCTTGAGGAAGGCCCTTAACCCTCAGCTGCTCCAGGAAATGGCTGACCTTGGTTTCTCAATTGTATTTCGCTTTGGATGAAATAATTTGCTAAATAAGTAAACGAAAACGTAAAGCAAAGAAGTCATCCTGTCTGGCACCAGTGTAACATCTTCCTCCGGTGGTGTATTTGTAGACTCGTTCTCATGCTACAGTATCTGCCGCAGCATGACTTGCCAAGAGTCTTGATAATTTATGTTTTCAGATTTTGACTTCAGGGTTATCGTAAGTGATTAAGATCGGCAGGCCGGAATGCACCTGCAAGCTGTCATACTCTCACATTAGGGGTGTCAACATGGAAATTGTAGACGGCAAGCAGGACTGGCAGACCATTCACTCTAGCTATGGGGTTGTTTTTGATATCTTTATTGAAATATTTTTGGCATAATTTCGAAGTCTGTATCTGACACTATAACCTTAAATTTCTTCTTTGTGCACATTTCTTCATATAATGGAAATATCAGTTCTGACATGTTTCATAATGGTATTATTATCCTCTGCAGAACTTTTGCTGCACTTATATGAGGTCCATCTGAGGCTCTTTAGATGGTGGTGTGGTGCATCAAATGTGTTAATAATACTGCGCTGTCTGCATTTCTTACCCCTATGTAGCACAAGGCCTAGCAAACGTAAAGTATACAGACTACATAGATATACTGACCGTGCAGGGAGTTCAGGATGGAGGATAGGTAGGGCCCAGCTAGGGAGCAGGTTGTGTCCTGATGCAGGAGAATGGAAAGCTCAGGGTGAGACCAACCAAGCAGACAGATGATGCCTAGCATGTTGAAGATGTTCCTCTAACTCATTCCCTTCTCACTATGGGTCTTTCCATTCTGCAGCAAGTAAGGAACCACCTCTATTATGGCCAGGTTGAACACAGACACTAGACCCAAGAATCCCACCATGGTAACCAGCTTCAGCACTCCATCTGTCAGATAGCACCTTCATTCAATGGACATACAGAGGAATCTCAAAATGATCTCCACACATAAATTATACTCAACTCCAAGATGTAGTCGGTCCTCTGTATCTGCAGGGGATAGGTTCCTGGACCCCCCATGGATACCAAAATCCATGGATGCTCAAGTCCCTTCAACATCATAGTATTTGCATATAACATACGCACATCCTTCCATATACTTTAGATTACCTCTAGATTGCTTAATACCTAATACAATGCAAATAAAGGAAAACAGACAAAATAAATGATATGATTATGTCAAATTAAAAAGGAGTAAGGAGAGTATCTCTGCCATTCTGCCTCATCAATATAGCACTCCAGAATGCTAGGTTTGGCTAGAGTCCAATTTTAAACACACCAAAATGTTAGGGTAAGACTTAAATTGAGGGCCCCATACTAGAACCTACAAATGTGATTTGAGTTGAAGCAGTTCTGCATGAGAATAATCCCTCCAGGGTGCCATAAAAAACTAATGAGGTAGGACAGGAGTTACTTGGTTACAGTCACCACTTCTTGAACCGGCATAACCAGTTACTGACAGTAAGACACTGACTCCCTTTTCACCAGAAGGCACTGGGTGTGTTCTAACTCTCCCAGACGCTTTTGATATTGTTTGGTATTGTGTACTTCCTGAGGCTGAAGATCTGAGTACTCAGAATAGAAAAAGATGGCATCCAAATTATTCCAGGCGAAGCCTACATGTAGACAGCCATTGCACTATTTGTAATGGGAAGCCACACATGCTGATGGGCCTCTTTCTTGATGATGCTAGTTACTGATTCCCAGAATGGGCACAAAGGAGAATCTCTCACAAGACCTAAACAAATGTGTCATGGAAACCGATGGCCTCACCCAGTAAGATCCATTCTGCCATTTTACACAGAACCTGCGCTTCACCAACAAGCTGGAAACTCCAGTACATAAGTCAGACAAAGACTAAATGTAGGGCATGTGGAAATGGGTAATACTATTTCGTTTGTTTGTCTCGTAGAAGAAAAAAATGCCCATCACACCTGTCATAATTTAATTAACAGTAGGTCATATCTCATGCAAGGTTAGCAATGATAAAAGAACCAATTATGGTCTACAAATGGAGCAATAATACATTAGAGATGTAAGAAGCACCACAATAATTGCTTAACTGATGATTTTACCTAAACACATGGTTTCTTGCCATAAACATTTCTGGTCATTATTAGTTTGTTGAAGACACCCAAACACAGAATCAGCTCCACTGTCTTTATACATCCAACCCTCCATCCACTTTCTATATCTGCATAATAACTGTGTTTCTTAATCTTGCTCCTGGTGGCTGACTGTGTTTGCAGTTTTTTTTAATTATTTATGACAAAATTGCCGTAATTTCAAGGGTATTTTGGGAGCATAGTGTGTGTGTTTGGGGGCGGGGGCTCCAGCCAGATTCAGTCCCTACAAATGTTGAAACCTAAACCTACACCCTCGGGTAATGTTAAGCCTAAAAAGCCTGGTGGTTTTTAATTTTTTATTTGAAAAAAACATATATTGCTGAAATAGGTATATCCTTCAATATCCATTGATCATCCAGACTTTAAGTAGGCTTATCAGATAAAACTCTATGTCCTTGCCATCCTGAGACCAGGAGCTTCCTGTATAGATAATGACCTTGGGCACAGATACATGAGCACGGCAGGCAGGCCGATCAGCTCATCCAAGGAGACCTGAGTAAATGGATCAGAAGAAACGGAGGCTGAGAGATCATATGGAGGACGATACTAGAGATCACTGATCAAAGGCAGGGATGGATAGATAAATGGATATATCCAATCTCAATATACGAGTGTGCAGGAGGTGCCGTTTAGGCCATATTACTAAGTCTTCCTTTCATGTACACAAAATCTCACATTCACTAAATTTACCTCACGCCTAAACCAAAAAAAAAGTGTCATTTACTGTTTCACTTTGCATATTTATTTTACCTCACACAATTGTAACTTATCCAATTGATTGATAATAGTAATTGATACTTTTTTATTTATCCCTGTGGGGAAATTGTCTTTTATGCCTCCCTCAACTTGCTCTTTGGAGAGTAAGTTGTCCACGAAGGGCTGCCACCTGTAGGGGTTCCCAGGGTGCTGGGGGTTAAGGGCCTTGCTCAAGGACCCACAGATGTGCTAAGGCTGGGTTTGAACTGGCAACCTTGTGATTACAAGCACACAGGCTTAGCCCACTGAGCCACACGCTGCCCCCCTGTTTGTATATGATAAGTATTATGATGAAATGTGAGAGGCAAAAGTCGTATTATTATGGGCGGCTCAACTTTGCAATGCGATTGGCTGAGCCAATTTGTCAATTTCTCAGTACTCTTACTGTTTGTGCTGTTCAGACGAGAAATGTTTTCCTTTGCTACATACATGTGTGCTACTGTGCTTGTGGTCCCGTTGTAAAAAAATCATAAGATGTAGGCCTAAGTTATTAATTCATAACTGTGGAATGTGAATTAATTCCCCTTTCATGTCCACTCTGCGGCACGTCGTCATTTTCTCTCTCTTTTGTTGGTAAGAAGCCGGGAGATCCTCACTATGTAGTAAAAGTCCAATGGGCTTTAGACAATTTTATCTGCAGTTCTGCTTAGACCCGGACTCGCATTCGCTAACAATAATAATAATAATGGCCAGCAGAGGCCGCCATCGCCTTTCATAGCATTTGACCCATTTAATTTGATTTTATTTCGTCTTCAAGTCTTTCAGGGTACACTTAAACATCAAGTTCGCCTGTTGTACGAAAGCTTTGTGCTTTATTAAATTCTCCTAAATTTTTTTACCAGCCCCAGTTTCAGTGGGTGCCACCAAATGACACATTAGAATTTGTCAAAAGTGTCTTTAATAGGCCGGGAAGGATGAGGATGCACTAAAATGCAGCGTCGTAAAAAAGCCAAGTGAAGGGCAGCAAAATCAGCATCACAAATGAAATAAGTGGAAATGGTCAAATGCCCTATCGAAAAGATGATGTTTTCTCCAGATTTTTGTCCATGGGTCTAACTGGAAAGACCCCACACAGACCTTACGAATGCACAATATTAAAGTCAGACTCAACAGCAAGTTTTAATTACGAGGCGGAGGCAGCCAAGGGGGAAACATTTACACATTTTCCTAGAAGTCCTCAGAGTATTCTTCTGAACACTATGCTGCAAATATGGCAAACAACAGAATATTTTTTTAATTCACCTAAATTCACACACATTGACTAAAAAGGACGATCTTCAAATCTATTTAACGGTTAATTATTAAGCTTATGACCAAAGCCCAGAATAAATCAGGTCACGTGGTAACTTAACTATGAATATTCGTTCCAATATCTTTACATGTGCAATATCTGTACAGCCAAACCCTAGACTGGGTCAAAACTTATGTGAGCTTTGTCTAGTTGTTTGGGATTGCTGTATCTGATCAGAAAGTCCTTTCGGCTGTTAATAAGCACACCCACTACCCACCAACCCGATTGTTTCTGGATAATTTTATTGTATTGAAAAGGATGCTCTCAGTATCCCTTCCTGAAGTAGCTGCCCACCCCGTCCTCGCACACAATAGAATTAAACATGTCTTCCGGTGCCACATCCAGATAAGGCATTGAAAGAGAAGGACCTTCTGCTTATCAGTCCTTTTGATGATGATATTTTACACGCTAAATATGCTTATTTACAGTCTTACCTATAGGCGATACAGAAGTGGACCCGAAAATGCATATCATGTCTGTCATTTACGGAGCGATTGCCTTTAACAAAGCTTCATATACTGTAATCGTACCATTCAGTGCTTAACAAATATGCCATAAATCACGCAGAATTAAGTAAGTTATAATTAGTGGTACCGTCAGCACTTGCTTATCCGAGCCTGAGTGTATCCGAAGATGCACAAAACATACGCTGCATGGGACACTATTAAAACGTCTGGCACAAGCTAAATACTGTCACATTTACTTCCATCGTTTTTAGTTTGTTCCACCAAATGAATCACAAAATATTCACCGACACCATTTAATTAATAAATCATACTCTTGTCGGATGGCTAAGATAGGAGTGAAGTGAAGTTTAAGGAAGCGTGGTTATACCGTCTTCGCATCCGCCACCCATCGCCAGCCCCCTCCCCATCCCAATGAGAGATCTGAAAGGGGGCGTCCAACAGCAGTGTTTTATTAAGCTGAAGAAAGAAGGAAGGCACAAGAAGTAGCCTGCATGTCGGCAGGGCATTATCCGTATGAACTGAAAGAAATCTGGATTGTACCACCTCTGTGTTTGCTGATTTGCAAGTATATTTTAAAAGTTACATATATTTTTTTTGTCCGTGCTGTTCTCATGCGTGTTTATTTCGGAACAACTTCTCTGGTTTGGTGAAGCTAGCGCAATTAACATAAAACCAAGAATATGCGGGAAATAACAGTGAACTGAACACATTTAAGTATAATTTTTATTACGAATTTCGGAATGAAACAGAACCGCATACGGTGTTAAATTAGGGCGCACGAGTAAAAATGATCAGTTAGGTTAAAATCTGCGCTGTCAGTCTGTTTGTTTGACCGGGGGGCAGGAAACATAACTTACAGGAGCCTGCAAGCGCTGGAACCGAACTTCTGGACATTTTTTCGACAATAAATAGAAATGACCTGTATACTTAATGCAAAATTTGTTTAGCCTTTGGTGAATGGACCGCGTCCTTGAGAGTGACAGTACGGATTATTGTCAGCTTCCACGGTTTTTGATGCGGTCGATGTGCGTTTATTGCCTCGGCTCAATTTATTTTTTCTTTTGCTGCACCAAGAAACAAAGGACTTAAATTTCTAAGGTTAATTATATAGCAGACATCGCGTCGGCGTAAGCACCTGTCCTTGTCAAGGGTGGATTGACAAGGTTGCTCTGCTAAACAGAGTGACAGCGCCTGGATAAGACCATGATATCGCCGATGAAATGTTGGACCATGTTACTCATCAAATGGAGCGCGGTTCTATCATTCCTGATTTTACTGGACAGCAGGACGCATGCTGCGGAAGATGAGTCCTTCAACCCTGAGGTGATGCACCCATTTTTATTTTTGATTGATCTATTACATTGCGTTCCATTGCATGCATTCATTTTCTTGCACTTTAAAATTCCAGCAATTCAATGTTTGGTACATTAAGTCAGTTTGTAAGTGTCAAAATCGCAACTTTATCTAGTATTAGAGTGATATGAATAAAAATGTACACTTGGTCAGTTAACTATCTTCTGCAATTTCCAAACGTGACAGATGATAGTAATGGATACTTTGAAAAGTATATTAATTTCATTCTGACTTACTGTCGACAGTGGTGGACTCGTCACTTTACTTAAGCATGTACTAATGAGTGGATGGGTTACTAAAGTTAATAGGGCTATTATGAAATATTACCGTTGGCAGCTATCTGGCGTATTACACGTTGTACATCATCATATGACTTGGCTTGGTAGTTTTTGTGGTTGCAGCGACTCGTAAATACGTGTTCTTCGCTATTTACAATATTGTAACGTTGTTCTTTTGATCTCTTCTTCTGACTTTATAATATTTTGATTTTTGACCTCATGCAGCCCCTTCCCCGACGATGTGCGGCCGCCAAAGTAACACATATCGCCTTTGTTCACCGACTTACTTGACATGCTCGCAGTGGAGACCATATGTGGACATGAAACACCCTGTAGAGTTTCTTTTGGAGCAGGGGCACCGCTGTTGTCTTGTCTTGATGCCGCAGAAGTTTCTTATTATGAATGAACCTGTTAAATCCGCGTATAGTTCCGACGCGGTTTATCTGGGCGCAAATGTTTTATGGGTTTTTACACGCCCCTTTGCTTCTTCTTTCATTGGGTACTGTAGGCCTTTTCATTACCTCCAATATCAGTGTGCACTTGCTGTTTTAGTAGGTTCAGTCACTATCCCTTCTTGAATGGCCACCCTCTTCCTTCCTCTTCTCTTCTCTCCCTTTTTCTCCCTATTACTCTCACCCCCACCATTGTCTCTGTGCTGACTTTCTGACACACCTGTCATAAAACGGTCTGCAGGCTTAGAAAACAACATTGGTGGTGAAGCAATGGGAGGGACAGTTTGGATTTGCCCACATTCATTGACTGAGCAGGCTCTACACCAACAGCTATTGTTAAATGTTGACAGAAGGGCTTGTGGGTGACCACTCCAGACAGAGAGTATTGTCCCCTGAATTTCCATTTATCTGCCTGTTGAGGCATCTGCTCCCTCCTCCAACCGCGCCTCGCACTTACTAATCCACAGACATGCAGACTGGCAGATAGACATAGTAATTACACTGTTTTGTTGAATCTTAGTGGGATGTACGGACTGGCTTATGCTGAGGAAGGTCAAACCAATTAAGGTAAACGGGCCGTGTGCTTTTTATGATACTCCAGAGATGGAAGCTCCAGAGAAAAACTTGAAGATCATTATCTGACTCACATTGAAGTGTCTCTACAGCCACTATCTGCTTTCCACGTAACTTTTTATGCGTGGTTGGTCAGAGTTGTGTCCATTTGAGACGGGTACCTAAATGCCTCTAGAATTATGCCACAAAATTACTAACCCCTAATACCCAGAGACCAGATCTCATACAGCAATATGTAGCTGGTCAATTAATGCCAAAGAAGACACCAACATAGTATGTTAGACCTGTAGACTGTGTGTATTTTGCTTTTTCTAGGGATTCTTTGTTTAAAAAGAGCTTTTAGTCTGTCTTGCTTGTCGGAAAAGCTAGTTTGTCTTTGACCGAATGGCATGGTATTCATTTCTACCAGATACTCATCACACTAAAAACCTGGAGGTTGCGGAAATGCCACCAACCAGGAACCGAGACTGTCTTTAGGCTGAGAGGAATTCATCTCATGTGACATGTGGGTGTTCGTCTTCCGGTGGCCGTTTTTATATCGATTTGGTTGGCTCCTCTCTCCACATCTGCACATCTGTCAATGATGGTACCCAATGTAATTGATTCCACGTTTCATCTCCAACTGGAAATAAAACAGAAAGTAAATTTATAACTATATTTTGCATATTGTTTTCTTAAATTTAGCTAAAATAGACACAATTACATGCTTCCAGAATAGACGGTAAACTTCCTGTAGCTGGAATAGAAAGACAGATGGTTGGTGGATCTTTGTTGTCTGAAAAATGATGTGATGCACTTGAATTCAAACCTGTAATATGGGGAAAAACAGGTTTTTTTTTTCCACCACTGCCAAATAAAGGCCTGGTTGAACATGGCTGAAATTACAGAGACAAATACGCCAACCTGGACCCCCACAGTGGTGTGAATGGTGCCTGACATAGTGTGGAACGTTCTGCAATCCCTCAAGAACATATCGGCAACATAAAACCAATAGGCCCGCTGCACTATTGCATATATGTTACAGGATTCTGGTTTCTGATGATTGAGAGGCTGCCAATGGCAAGCAAAACGTAGCATGTTCATCAGAATAATCAATATTGACAATGAGATAATGGCAGTAGCTGAAGATGTCTGAGTATGGATTTATCAAGGTTGGTATTAGATTTACCGAGGGACTGTATATATCCTTTTCACCTTTGACCTTTGACCATCCTCTATTGCATAGATGGCTCCCTTTTTGAAATTTTTACCTTATTTATACACAGCCTAAAATCTGCTCTCTCTCTGCCTTTACTCAGCCTCTCACTCTGCAATTCTTCATTCCCCACAAGTCGGTCATTCTTCTTCTCAGTCTGGTATCTTTGACCCAATTCCCTGGGCCCCCCCATCTTAAAGACGGCCCAGCATGGCCCCCAGGCCCATAGCTCAGCTTGACTGTCTGTCCCATGAGCCATAATGACAGTGTTGTCTGCTCCCTCCCGGGTGGCCAGCCCAGAGCAGGGACTTGGGGTGGGGGGCGGAGGGGGGGGATGGGGCGGCGCCACCGCGGCTCAGCTGCTCCGCCTGTGCCTGCTGAGCAATACAGCTGTTTTGCCGACAAACGGAGCAGAGACACTAAGGCCTACGAGGCTCCCTGGCCATTCAGGAGGAACAATGAATGCTCTTGTTTCAATCAGGCCATATCAGACAGAGAAGGAGAAGGAGAGCAGGGCGAAAAGAAAGACATGGATAGGGAGTTTGATGAAGGGAGGAATGCAGAGCAGGGCGGGCTGCATCTGCCAAGCACAGTGTGTCGACTGAAACCCGGCCTTCATCCCGCCTTAGCCCCGGCATTCCAACATGCTGCTTTTCTGCAGGATTCCTGCAGGATTCCCAATCCTCTCATTCAGATTTCCCCAGTACTGTACCGCTGCTCGGGTATGTGGGGGCAGAGCAGCTATTTCTCTGTAAAAGGAAGTGATGCCGAAGGAAGTGTCGATAGCTTCCGAAAGTGGCTGAAAACCAGTGTCCAAGAATCTCTCGAAATGGTGTGGTCCACGTTATATCAGATACAGGCTATATATTTATCAGACACTATTATTGCCATCATCCAATGCAATGGGCAGTCCCTTAAGGATTAAAGACACTGTTCAAGGGTCCTGTGACAAGATCACTGCCAAGCTGGGGATTTGAACCAACAGCCTTCCGATCATAAGCACAGCATTCTAATCAGCTGAGCCTCACAATATATTTCAGATATAATGGATTTAAGGAGAATTGCAAAACATACTGCATGTGGTAGGAATGCAGTTAGGAAGGCAAACGAGAGATCAATGAAAGAGTGGTTTGTGGGTTCAGATGGATTCAAATTTCTTTCGTTGGTTGAAGGGCCTGCTAAATTGACCTTTTGTTCAAGATCATTATTTGTTCTTTGTGGAACATGGTTGCGGTGTTCATAGTGCATCTACTGTATAAGCAGCTTAAACTCTTATGGAATCCACCACAATTCAGTTAAAAACATTAATCTGCAGGTGCTCATTGGCAGAGCACAGTGAAAGGTTCTGCTCAGAGAATGCAGACACAGGACAGGTGTGAGATATAATTCTACTGTCTCAAAGCTCCACTGAAATGAAAGGTTCCCCCCTACTCTTTCACTATGGTTTCTCCCAACCAAAAACACATTTAGTTGGAAAGGACAAGTTCCTAGTCTTCTGGAACTTAAAGCATAATCCAGCTGTTAGTATCTTGGCGGTTCTTACTCCTGGCAGAGCTAGGGCGCATTTTTACTGATCTGTGTCAATTTCTCTGTCAGTGGATCTTTAATCCTGGCACTGTAACTGGAGGCTGTCATTGAGAAGCACTTGGCAAGGAAGTATATGAGTGAAACATGTGTCTCTTTAGATCTCGCTCCTGCATGAGCACCTTGAAGAATGCACTGTTGCCGTCCTGGAAATGGATGTTGGCGGAAAAGCCCTGACACATCCTTTGATTCAGAGTATTACACTTGCTTCAGTGCCCTGCAATAAATACCTTCATATAGCTGATGCCAGGCGCCCTTTTGTAGAACCAAGTGGAGTTGATGGGTGCGCCAGAGCCCCAGTTTCTATTCTTACTTGATTTTTCATCACACACACACACCCTGCCCCCCAAACCTCAATGAACAGGCTGCTTATCTTAAGGTGTAGGTGTGTCACAAACAGACGGGGCATTCAGACATTCACAGGGCAGTAGATCGGAAAAAGAGGGGCCGTTGTTGACTGGAATGGGAGTAAGGAAATGTTATAAATGAGTGAGTGGGGAGCAGAGACGAGGAATTGTGTTTTGACACTCGTAAGTGTTCTGCTCGTTTTTCTTTATTTGCTGTTTTGACGTACAGGGAAGCACCTTGGGAAGTTAGAGCTTGCTCTGACTAGACCAGTGGTCAGTGGCCTTGGTGACAGTAACGCACCGTTACCGTGGGAATACAGGGGCGTCGTGCCACAGACAGGTCTCAGCCCCTGCTCAGAAGCAGGCCTACAGGGTTGGGAGGTTTTCAGTGGCATGTCATGTGGCAGAATAGGTCTCAGCACCTGATGGAAGGCCATCAGCTGGCAGGTAGGGCCCTTCTCATGATTCCCACCCAGTAAACATGTCCCACTTTCTCCCACTGTCTGGTTCTGGCAAACACTTGCTGCGAGAAGCTTTACAGAGACACGTGGAAGCAAATGCAGGTTGCTTTATTTTTATAGGATCCATTTGAATGCAAAGAGCTACATCTAAAATCCTGCCAGCTGTTAATGTACTTCTGAGAAAGATGGGAAATGTGTGATATGTATTTTTATTACATTAATAAAAATATTGCCATTTGGTTCTGCTTTAGGAAATTGTTTATCATCAGAAGAACATAAGCTCCTGTCAACAAGATCATTTGTCCTTCAACCATGTGCCACTCGATGCAGGAGATTCACTGGTTATTATAATAGTTATGCATGCTAGTGAAGTGTATTCACATAGTAGTTTTTTTTTTTTAAAAAAAAGTGAACACATTTTTCCTCAGTCCATGTTTACCAGGGGTCTCAAACTCTGGGCCTGGACAGGTGTGTCTCATCAGAAGCCAGGTAGGATAGAAAACCTACTGGATAGTAGCTCTCTAGGACCAGAGTTGGAGACCACCGGTTGTATACAAACAAAACACCAACATTTCTCATCCTGCAATGGCCATGACTTTGCCGGTAACATGGGCCTTCTCGAGTTGGGATGGCATCATTGCCAACCGGTGATGGCTTAATGGTTAGGCATTCGCACTTATAATTGAAAGATTTCAGGTTTGAATACCTGACCGGCAAGACACCCCTGAGGTACCCTGAGCTGCTCCCTGGGTGCTGAATTACCTGCCCCCTGCTATGTCACATTGTCACATATGGGTTAAATGCAGAGGACACGTTTTGTTGTGCTGTGGTGTGTCAACAATGACAATTAATCTCTAAATTCTAATTCTAACCAGTTGATGATGTCACGAATCAGTTCCACTCTCCCTGTGTCATGTGATCTGCTGACTTCTGACTCCCTGCTGCTTGTATCACCTACATCGACAGCCGCTCTGGCTGGGCAAATGGGCTAATGACATCTGCTTGTGGTGATGCTGAGTTGCCCCCCCCCCCTCCTGTTTCTTCCCAGGCATGGTTACGGATGTACGGGTACCTACCCCAGGCCAGCCGGCAGATGTCCACCATGCGCTCGGGGCAGATCCTTTCCAGCGCCATCAGGGAGATGCAGCGCTTCTATGGCCTGACCATCACCGGCGAGATGGATCCAGCCACTCAGAAGTACGTCGCCTCCCCCGCTGTCGGGTCGGGTTGCACTGCAGTCTGTCACCTGAAAACGGTCAAATAAATTGCTCCTGGCCCACTGCACCTAAACTTGTCACGGGTGGGATTACAAAAGCAGCAGGAGGTGCAGTGGTGGGGCCGGTTGGCAGTAACCTGATAGCTCTGTTATGGAAGCCTTTTCAGGAAACAGCCCACCCTGTTTGTCTAATATGTCATGTGTAACTTGACTTGATGCAAACGATTGAGAGGACATATCACATATCCTACTGTTGAACCCTGTGCAGTAGCTCAATAGCTGAAGAGCGGCATATCACTTTGTACGTCATTGTATTGATTTATCAAGTTGTCTGTGTTGTGCTAGAGTCAATATTCTGCATTATTTCAATTTGCACAAACATACAGTATACAGTATTATTCTGTACAGTAAATACAGTATTATTCTGTACAGTAAATACAGTATTATTCGCACACCTTGCATTTACTCTGTTGTGTTTTTTGTGTCTGGTATTTAGTCTGTCTGTCACCCCGTTATTGTTTGTCTATTGTCATGGTGTGTTCAACAGTAGCAAGTTGGACCAATAGAAATTTCCTCCAGCCTTTGTTGTGTGACAATAAATATTGTGATGCAGACCACTGACCATGGATTGTTACCCATGGAAAGTTTTATGAGGTAGAGCTCCACTTGCAGTCGACACTAATTTCTCTCTTTGGGCAGGGCCATGCAGAAACCTCGCTGTGGAGTCCCAGACAAGTTTGGGGGTCAGATCAAAACTAATGTTCGGCGGAAGCGCTATGCACTCACTGGCCACAAGTGGACCAAAGACCTGCTAACATTCAGGTACAAAATGCAGTTTGAGGCACCCTCATAAATATGAGCCACTGTCAGAAACCTGTACTACACACTTAAAGATATTTTTGATTGTACTTTAGCTAGTGTGTGCCTATGTGCCTGCGGTCGGAAGGTTGCCAGGTCAAGTCCCATCCTCGGAAGATCTGCCACATTTCTGTAAGGCCATTATCCCCTCCAGATGCTCTTGGGTCATCTCATAAACTGCTGACCCTGCATTCTGAACCCAACCTTTGTTTTCCAGAGTATACAGCAGGGCTTTTCAAATCTGGTCCTTTATTTTCATTTGTCCCAAACAGTTAGTTTAATAATTACTGATTTTGACTGGTCACAGATGCTTCACACCTGGCTGATAGGTAATGGAAGGCTGGAAAATTGACAGTGCTCAGCCCTTGAGGATTGTGATTTGAGTAGTCCTGGTATACATGTATGTCTCAAGAATGACAAAGAAGAACAAGATGTAATATGCACAAATGAAAGAGTTCCAATATACTTGTGCAAATGTCAGCGTAAAGCTTCATTCAACTTCAGCTAGTTTTATTTTGCATAGAATGTTGAAGTGAAGTATATGTCTTGATTTGAGGAATATGTCTTGACTTCTTCCAGCATCCAAAACTACACACCGAAAGTGGGGGAGTCCAACTCATATGAGGCTATCCGCAAAGCCTTCAGGGTGTGGGAGAAAGTGACACCCCTGCGATTTGAGGAGATTCCCTACCATGAGATCAAATATGGCCGACGCAAGGAGCCTGATATTCTGATCTTTTTCGCCTCTGGTTTCCATGGTGACAGCTCACCCTTCGACGGTGAGGGTGGCTTTCTGGCTCATGCCTACTTCCCAGGTCCCGGCATGGGTGGAGACACACATTTTGACTCGGATGAGCCTTGGACAGTTGCCAATGAGGACCATTCCGGTGAGTGCATTGGCCATCCTAGTAGAATGTTGTGAGAGAGCTCGTTGTTGTATAGGAAATCCTTTCCATCAGTGACATCACTGCTCTGGAGAAAATAAGAGAGTGTCCTTGGCCAAGGAACCTCAAATTTTAAATTATCTAACTTAATTCTTTTAATAGACAGTATGATTGTTGCCAGGCTGACGGTTTCTGTCGTGTTAGTTCACTTTGTCACCCTTTCGACTAAATGTCTACATGCCACCTTCAGCAGTAATGGGCAAAGCACGTTTGTCTCATTCCTACTTTCATAATTCTACACAAGTACCTACAAAAGAAAATGGAATGTTGAGCTCATCTTGTTCTTGTTATGTAATGAAATTAATTCAGGTCAGTTTATATGAGGACAAGCTGATTCAGGTTGATAGTCTTTAGAAAAAACCTTTTTACTGGTGGTATCCAGGGCTAAAACCAGATCTCAAGTTGCAGACCATGATCTTCTTGACTACAGGTCAGCTAAGTAATGCAAATATGACTGGTGAAAGAAAAGCCCTCCATTGGCTGACCTCCACACTTCTTGTTTCTTCTGCTGTTTGTAAACTTCAAAAGGCTAAATGATCAAACCAGCAGGGTAATGTCATGCAGTCATTCATTCAGTCCCACCTACCTCTCCTCACATCAACACTCTAAAATACTCCTCACATCAATACTCTAAAACAGTCGTAAAAAAATATCAATGGTTTTTAGCAGCTTTGATTGTTGTGGTGTTTTCCTTGCAGTTTGATTCTTTACTTATTTTCTCTTAAGCGGCGCCAAGGAAATAAATGACTGAACCTTTTCCTGGAATAAAGCACCAGTTTTGTCATTTCCTGAGTTAAAACAGGCACAGATGGTTAGCCGCACATCTGTATTGTTAAGTGTGGAGGTACCGTAGGCAGAAGGCGTGGGCAGCCACTTTCCTGGGGCCCTTTTATAGAAGAGACCAGACACCAAGGTAATGTGCAAGAGAGCAGGTCTGGAGGCGGTGTCAGGCACATCTCTGCGCAAAGGTTTAGATACAGTCAGGTAGAGTATGTAGGCAATAAAGAGAAACTTATCTAGTCAAGTCAAGTTTTAGGTTTTATTGTCATTTCAGTCATATGCACAGTATGCAGAGAAATGCAACATTGTTTCTCCAAGACTATGGTGCAACACAAAGAACAAAAACAGAAACAAGACAAGACTACACAAGTGCACGCAGGACAGAACTATACAGAGTGCAAGGAGAGCAAAGAGAGAGAGAGAGAGAGAGAGAGTGAGTGCAAGATAAACACAAGGGCAGCAGTGCAACATCACAGGACAAGACAACATACCCCGCAGTCGACAAAAGCAGTAACAGTACTGGTCTGAATGGATGCAGTATTATGACAGATACTGTATTCTAGCAGCAGAAGTGTGCAAAAAATGCAAGATTGAAGTGGATAGCAATAAATAAATAAAATAAATGTGCAAACAATAGGGGAAGCAGGACAGAGAGTGCGTAGTATATAATAAATAATACATGATAAACAGTTTATGATTCATTCCACACAGCTTTTGGAAAGGGATCAAAGATTTCTCTGGAATATATGAATCCTTCTCGGGTGTTGCAGAAAAAGGACATTTAAGAGTCCTCAGTATTAACTTGTGGAAGTGCTCATGGTTAATAGCCAGTAATTTGCAATAGAAGTGCAACATTCCTGAGACAAAAGGACTGCGATGTCTGAAATTTGTCTGCAGACCCAACAGCTGATATCGCCATATCTGTAAAACAGAACAGACATCTGGATACTGGGAGATAGTGCTAGGATCTTTGAGCTGTGTATGTGAGCATGCAAGAGAGCCTTGATGTTAATCTTGCCACATTTTTAGTGCTAATGGATTTTAAATGGGCCTTTGTACATGTACTGTCACATGACTGTCACAATCCCCGCCCCATTTCCATGCTCCTGCATCGATACTCGGGAACCCTAGAATGATTGGAAAGAATGGGGGCCCCAACCTCTGTATTTCCTTTGACAGCCTCAAGGATAGACGTGATCTCATCCCTGATCTCTCCTCCCCAAAGTCACACATCTTTTCAGTATATCCTGAATCACATCAGGACACAGGGATCCCACTTTGCTGGACTAAATACGCAGACTCAGAGAGAGCAAATCTAGGAAATTAAAGTCAAGTTAATGCAGGCTTGAAGTCATGCAGGCTTGAGGCACTCTTGAAGTGAACTGACCACCAGGAATTCTTTAATAATACAAAAAAAAACGTATTGAAATTGTGCTGAGCTAAACCCTGTTTCTGGACTTGGCTGGGATTCAGTGGGACGTTTTTCTATAAGCAGGGTGCTGAGGCAGATCATTGTAACTGTGGAAGGTCAAGACCCTGCTTTACTGGAATGAGTGCACCCTACTGATCTGGGACCGTGCGTGCATTTGCAGAGAGGAGCCTTCAGGAGGCCGGCCAGCCTTACGTGGAAGGGGAAGCAAAAGCATGGACTGGGGGGCAATGAAATGGCCTTTTACGGCTTAGTAAATTTTTGCGGAACATGGGAAAGCAGCTGACGCAAATGATGTGGTTCTGTAGAGCCCAAAAGGTTCTCAGTAAAAGCAGGGCACCACGCAATGCCTTCTGCGAAACACCTGGCCCTTATCCATACGACTCCATTAGCATCGCTAACAACTGCAGCAATTAACTCCGCAGGGGAGTAACGTAACGCTTGCCATTTTTTTTCCATAAAAACGTGCAAGTAAAAGGTTTTATTTGCGCAAACTCACGCGTCTCTCCCTGATACACACGCAACGCACACAGTGACATTCGGTGGAGCGTACGCGTGGCGTGCTGTGGGAGGATGGGATATCACGGGGGGGTCAGTGCCCCCTCGCACTTTCGCTCGCACAATCACTCACACGCACTGGCATGCTCACTCACACAAACCCCACTGTGCGGCTCTTCCTGCCTCGGCCAGGGGGAAGTGGCCCAGGGTCAGGGAGTTGAGCAAGAGGCTGGACACAAAGAGCTGCTTGAGACTCTACCTGGAACAGGGATCTGCAGTAGCAGGGAAAGCCTTGCTTTCACCATTACTGTATTCATTCTAAAAATAGTGTGGATTTCTTTACTGTACACATTTATTTCTCTCCAAGCAAAGAAGTTCACGCTGTAGCAGAAATCCCATAATATACTTTTAATACCTACACTCAAGGACACTGGGCCTTATGTCTAGTGAGTCTTGGTCCCGGAGTTTTGTGTTTATTTTCAAAGAGTTTCTATGAGTTACGGGTTGTGAGGAGCGGTTCTCAGAGTTCCTCGCTTGAATTAGCACGCAGTGATGTAGAGAGGCTGTAAACCTTACTGAGTTTGGTGCAATAAAACCACAATTCGGACCTCTCAGAGCCGGTTACGAGATCCAGTGTATGTGCCGATTTTATGAGACGCAGGTACCACTCGGAACCCAGCGGTTTTATAGTTCCTGAAAAACTGTAGCAACTCAAGAACGCAGACCACACCTTCAGTCTGTTTATCCACTGATTTGAAACTTTGCAGAATGAGAATTGACACAATGCACGGAAACAATCGCGTGCATTCGCATTAAACGTTATAATTCTTTCCATTCAGGCAATGACCTCTTCTTGGTGGCTGTGCATGAATTGGGCCATGCTCTGGGCTTGGAACACTCCAACAACCCTCTAGCCATCATGGCTCCATTCTATCAGTGGATGGAGACGGAGAACTTCGAGCTGCCTGAGGATGACCTGCGGGGGATACAGCAGATCTACGGTGGGCCTCTCTGCTGACAGGGCTTTAGTGTGCTTTCTCTGGAAACAAGGCGCTTGTGTTTTTCCCATTCCCACCCTCACTGCCTCTCCCCCATTCGTCACTTAAACCCCCAAAGGGTTAGCAGTGCTGAGTCCAGGTCCAGCAGGAGCATAGGGATGCGTATGTTACCCCAAGCCTTTGTGTCCCAGCTCTGTAAATCTGACATTGTTCATTAATAGAATTTATAGGAACAGTCTAGCTTTATGAATCACTGACTCAGTGCAGTAGCTTGTATTGGTAATGCTGGGGGTAACTAGTGTTTGACTTTGACCTCATACTGAATGGTTGGTTCTTTCCACCAGAAGATCTCCAACACTGCAGTTGCTCTCAGTGTATCCATCAGGACATTAAGTCATCATGACACCCCCTGATGTGCTTGGCTGTTTACGTTATATTTTGGGGTCATGTGTGGTTCAGTGGGTTAGGACACAGTGCCTCTGATCAAATGGTTCAAATCCTAGTATTGGTTTCATTTTAGGGCCCTTGATGAAGGCCCGTAACCCCCCAATTGCTCCAGGAACCAACCGTCCTCGCTTTCTCAAAAAAAAGAATAATAATAATAATGTATATACCTTTGGATAAACGACTCTGCTAAATAAATATAATGTAAACATATTGTCCAAGTTCAAGGCATTCAAATTCATTCTGTTTTCTGCAGGACCACCGGACAGCACCCCTACCCAGACCTTGCCACCCATCACGCCTCGCAGGCCGGCCCAGCCAGACCCCAGGCCTCCCAACCCACCAAAGACCCCACCTGGGCCCCCCCCCCGCCGGCCAGACAAGCCACACACCACAGACCGCCCGGACCACTACGGGCCCAACATCTGCGAGGGAAACTTTGACACTGTCACTATGCTCAGGGGAGAGATGTTTGTTTTCAAGGTGAGGTGATCACTTGTCTGCAATGAACAAACAATCTAGAAGACCAGACATGGTCAGGCATGTTCACAGACAATAAACAGCCTGGTTTTCTCCCAGGTGGTCAAAGTATAAAGACAAAGTCTAAGATATTCTTTGTGCTCTGAGATAAAACATGAGGAACCTGGTTTTGACTCGAGTTAACAGAGGCCTCATCCCTCCATTTTCCAGTTCACATTTTTAAATATTTCTTGACAAAGCCACTGAAAGAGGGGCTTTCAGTCATTGCCACACAACTCAGAGAGGGAAATTCCGGAGTTGCCTTATTATAGTCACAATGGCCAATAGTGTTTGCGTCATTTTCCGTCCTGACTGTCATACTCACAGGATGATTTGAATTTAAAGACTACACGAAACTCTTCCTGTCTTTGAACGAAGTTTACGGCATGCACTTTAAGAATTTCAAAATCGAAAATCTTCATTCATTTATTCATGAGCAAATTAATAATTTAGAATCATTATAAATGTGAATAAAAAGTAACACATTCTGAATGGAGTGTATAGTTGCTGTGAAGAATCAGGTGTTAACTTCTGCTGCTGTATTTTTTCTTTGTCTTCCAGTCTGTCTGACTATAAGATTGTTATTCAGGTCAGCCATTTTCACATTGACCTGTGAGCTACTATTCCCTTAACTAATGTACCCCGTGCCTTTAAGAACACCCTTAAATTACTTGGCAATAACTGTCCATAACAGTCCATTCTTATACACTGATAAACACAAAAATATCTCTTATTGCACACAAGGGAATCCAGCATTGTGTAATCTATTGTCAAATGTGTCACATTGACAAATAAATGGGAAAGAGCAGTGTGTATGTGTGGCTGCATGCGTGTGGAGGGTGCATCAGCGGGTGGGGAGGTTAAATGTGGAGGTCTTGGCAGCTTTCCTGGTTCTGCTTTCAATATTGGATGAAGCTGAAGCAATCTCACAGTTTGGAGGCAAGCCAGGGAGATAGGATGTATGGAGGTCAGCTTTGCTGCCATGCTCTGGGTAGGATTTAAGGCTTCGGTTACTGTGTTTTTAAGGAATGGACTCAAATGTCGGCATTACTGTGCACAAGGCTGCAGCCTCACCGTGATTAAAGCCTTTCCCTGTTCTTTAAAAGGCCAACGGGAGCTCTCTCTTCCCAACAGGGTCGCTGGTTCTGGAGGGTGAGGCGTAACCGAGTTTTGGACAACTACCCCATGCCCATCGGCCATTTCTGGCGGGGGCTGCCTGGTGACATTAATGCTGCCTACGAACGGCATGATGGGAAATTTGTCTTTTTCAAAGGTACATCATCCAGTGCTTCTCTTATTTTTTTTAGTTTTTCCAAAGTAGATCACATTTCCTATGCAATGACTGATAAATTAGCTTTATCTGTGTTAATTGGGATCACTAATTAAGAAAGTAACTGAGCCTTAGAAACATGACAGATGAGAAATCCAGGACCTCACTTGGTTCTTAATGCATTTTCCCGCATAATCAGGATGTTGACGTTCAGCTCATTTGCTGTAACTGGAGCCTCTTTCCTAGCTTCAGTGGAAACTGTTTTACAGTTTTCCTCAATTATGCTCACAGGTTTTAACTGATGCATAGAACACTGAAGAATTCAAGTTAGGTTTGTTGTTTTTCATTATTTGCGCGCCTTTTTAAGGTGACATTGAAAATATATATTCACAGACCCTCCCACACTCAACTCCACCTTGCTCAGTATTATACTGGCAGGTAGCATCCCAGTTTTAAACCAGTTAAACTATAATCTGTCTTTGGGGTGAGGTAACACATATTCATTTTTGGCTTTTTTGACTTTAAAGTACAATTTTTATACAAATTTTAAAGTGAGAAACACTCTGTAGTAAGTCCTGGAAAAGCCATACTTGTATCTCTTTAAGACAGTTGGCACTATTCTCGAAAATGTCTTAAGGGTAAATGATGTCATTGCCAAAGCCTTCCAAAGTCTGGGTAGTTGCCATCAACGAAAAATACGAGGCAAAAAAAGCAGAATAAAAAAAGAAAAATTGGAACCCAACATCTGGCAGATGTGAAGCTGTGGATTACATCAGCCAGCGGTTTCCAGATGCTGACTGCAAAGGTTTCGCTTCTTAACAAGGATCTGGGTTGGTGGAATCAGGAGAGATGAAACAGACCTCGGCATGGTGTCTCTGTGCCTGGCGTGCGGCATGACCGTCTCACGCTGTAGAAACAACATCCCGGCATACTGTTCAAACCTCAATTTGTGAGAAGGTCACGTGACCAGCAACTGACCTACATACAATGGTGACGTGGCAAGGACTGAGATTCCTGGCTCCCAATTGTTTCGGGACAGCGGATAACCCCAGATTGCCATAGGTTCCAACCCCCTAGGAGCTTCACTATTTCAAAATCAGCGAAAAAGATTCATAAACGTGTTGCTCATTTTTGTGTGTTTCTGCACAGTTATAGATATAAGCAGCCTGTGCTGGCAAAGCTAAGTGGTGTCTGCAAAAGAAATACGGCCGTAATCAAAAGTTGCAGTCAGTGTGGAGGGAGCAGCTGCTGGCAATTAGCTACTCTTGACTACTCATTTCAACTCTTCTAATGTTGTTTTCCTGATCTGCAGGAAGTAAATATTGGCTGTTTAGGGAGGCCAATCTGGAGCCTGGCTACCCTCAGGAGCTTACAGAATACGGCCAGGGTATCCCATACGACGGGATCGAAACAGCCATCTGGTGGGAGCCTTCAGGGTTTACTTACTTCTTTAAGGAAGACAGGTAGATACACCACCTTTGTCGGCCAGCTAATCTTTGCATTGCTTACTTTTTCATAAGCTCCTCCTCCCTTCATTACGTTACATTTACAGTTTATGTTCTACCAAACTGTTCCTAAGTGTGTACTTTGCCCACGCGTGCTGCTTCACACCGCTGTTCCTTCCTGCTCTTTCTCTGCTAGGTACTGGCGATTTAACGAGCAGTCCCGCTCTGTGGATGTGGACTACCCCAAGCCAATCAGCGTGTGGGGCGGAATTCCACCCTCTCCCAAAGGAGCCTTCCTTAGTGATGATGGTGGTGAGGGAATCGGGGGAACGAATGGCCAGGAAAATACCTGTAACTGTGCTTCACAAAGGAGGAAAATGTGTGTGTCTGTGTGTGTGTTTGTGTGACTGACAGAGAGAGAGAGAGAGAGAGAAAGAGAGGGGGGAATGAGAGAAAGATAGAAAGAAGGAAAAAGTGACTTAATCCTTGACAGCGTGTGGAAATGAGAGCCCTTTCTTCACTAGCTTATAGCCTCCTAGTCATTATTCTTGCACCCTTGATTGCCTATGACTGATTTGGCTTAGTCTGAGGACAAGGTCCAGCCACTCAGCTGTAATATTAGAAACTGCATGCCAGATCTGATTCCGGTTGTTTTTTTAAGCGACAGGTGCATGTTACTTGAAAGCAAAGGACTCAGAGTCTGCATTTGTTCCACTAGGCACATATAAACATGGATGAGGTTGATGCCAGATCTGGTTTCGTGCCACAAGACGTGGTCATGAAAGCCTTTGAAAACCTCCCCATCATGAATTTCTATGTCGCCCCCTTTCCGATGTCATGGGTAATCTAGGCAGGGAGGGTAACACGCGCCGCCTCTGCTGGCTTTCGTTCCTAAGGATTGCCTGTCATTGTCTTTTTGCAGCTTACACATATTTTTACAAAGGGACCAAGTACTGGAAGTTTGACAATCATCGAATGACGTGTGAGCCAGGATACCCAAAATCCATCCTCAGGGACTTCATGGGCTGCACTGTGGACCTGGATCCAGACAAGGACACCGACACGGAAGCAAACCCCAGGTGGCCTGATGTGGATCAACCACCGTTCAACCCAGATGCTGGCCGTGACCGTACCAATGACATAGACTACAAAGACGAGGACAACGAGGTGGACGTGATCCTCAAGATCGACGAGAACGAAGCTCGCACCATGAACATCATCATGGTGACTGTACCCCTGGTCCTGGTGCTGTGCATTCTGGGATTGATCTACGCCATCATCAACATGTTGCAGAGGAAAGGAGCCCCCAAGATGCTCGTCCACTGCAAACGGTCCCTGCAGGACTGGGTTTGACTTCTCAGCCTTTGACTGGAGCCCACCACCCCCATTACTATCATCTTGCGCACATCCACAAAGTAACACATGCAGACACACACATACACATGTAAACACACATACACCCACTTTACCTGGTGCTCAGCGCAATCTGTTAACTGTAGTCTATTTATATCAAAAAGTTTGCACATTATTTTTGTCCTTTTTGGTTATTTCTATAGTTTTGTCTGAATTTATTATTTTTTTTAGGAATTCGTGTCTACAGTGTCTTACTTTCTCCCCCTCGTTCAAAGGATTTATTTCATGACTTGTGTACAAACACAATATAACAAAAGACTGGAGTCTTCCTGCGAATAAGATGCAGTTCTGTGCAGCGGCAGGCTAACATTAGCTTAGGACAGCAGAGTGTTTTGTGGTTAATCTCCGCACCAACCCATTGCAATTCTGATCCTCTTTTGACGAAGGTCTTACGTAGATGTGTACTTCAAAGTCAACGTCTGAGCATCGCATAGCAGTGCTGCAGAGCTCTGGCAGATTGACTGGACATCACTCACAGTTTTTTGAGCAGATTGGCTGATTGCTGGGTTTGGTACAAAGGCAAATTATCAGTCACCCTCTTAAATGTTAATACCATGCATTTGTGAAGTTTGTATCTATAAAACCACCAAGTTCCCAAATGGAAAAGACTAAACAGTATTCATCACAGATGAAAACACAGGCTTCCAAGGCTTGTACAAGGTTGATAATGTTTATAGAGCTCAGAATCCAGTGATATTTATAAAGTTATGGTCATTCTTCATTTTCTGAATACTATAATATTCAAGAAGTTGTTGAGGCCATTGCGCTGCAGATCCAGGACACAACGTGGACCTCTGCACCTTCAATCCTTCGAATGCCAGAACAGTGTCTGCGGTTTAAAGTCCCCCTGTGGACTTGCAGCCTCCCCATGTTGACGCCCTAAGGATCCTTTGAAGCCCTTTTGTTGTATTAGACATAACAAAACTGGCACAGATGGTGCTCCTGCTTAATGGCACATCATGGATCATTAAAAATAAGTCAGTGGAGTAATAAATGCATAAATATAAACAGGAATGGGCACTTTTGGGGGGAAATGAATCGTAAAATAGAACTGCGGAAAGCAAACTAACTTATTTCAAAATCCAGTCTCCCTGAGAGGAGAATTATTGTGAAGTTCTTCAATGTTGGCCACATGGCAAGCTACACAAGGGCCCTACTGGCACATTTTGGCCGAACCCCCCCTCCCATTGACCATTTGTCAGTAAGACCTGCCTAATCCAGCCATGGGCCTTGGTGAAAGTCAGTTCCTCCCAAGTAATCTGCATCTGTGTAATGCAAACCAGACTGGGCTCCACAATAACAAGCAGCGAAGGCTTTCCAAACGTTCACCATATAAGACCGCCTAATGTCCCTCTCTTTGAACTCCCGCAGATGGCCCTCTCTGCGAGCCGCGCTCCAGGCCGCCCTCTCATAATTAAAGCGCCTTGGCGCTGCACGCCGATGCCGCCGGCTCGCGTTTCTACACACCTGCTGGCTTTCAATGAGCGCTAATCTGCTCTTTCTTAAAAAGGGAAAAAGGGCCGGAGAGATTACCCTCCGCGATAAAGGAGGTCAAGCAGCAAATATGCTCCAAGTTAAAGATTAGCCTTTTTAGCCGCCCTAAATGAGTTCATTGTGATTGAATGCAGCCTATACAGCGCCCAGATCCAATGTTACCTATTTACTGTGTGGGACTTGAAACTTAAGGCTTATAACTCTTACTGAGATAGGGTACAAAAAAGAAGGCTCTGTAAAAATCATTGAAACCAAGACAAAAACTGCAAACCCTGTGCCATAGTCAGTGATGAATCCTGTTCAGTATGGTTGCTTTCCTGCCCCCACCCCACCCCCACCCACACCACTCCTGCCATACACTCCAATGTCCCTGGGAGGTTCAGAGAAGACTTAATCAGAGATAAAAGCCCCTGCACTGTCTGCCGGGCCTGCTGAAATGAATGGAGCACTTAGAGGTGCAGGTCAGTGAGAGTCCCTGGGTGGCTTCCTTCACTGCTTACTCACACGCTGAAGGACTCGAGCTGCCTTTGACAGGAGGGGGGGGGGGGGGGGTGTCAATTTACAGAACAGCTGTATGTTTCTCTCCAGTCTTCCAACCCCCCACGCAATAAATAATTGGCTTAAATCCACCCATCTTCCGACCACTTATCCTGGTCAGAGAGAGCTGGAGCCTGTCCCAGGGAGAATAGGGGAGCAGGCCAGGGTACTCACTGGGCAGCATGCCACTCCATCACAGGGCAAACAAACACACACACACACACACACAGACACGCACACACACCCCAGGCAGCTTCCACCCATATTCCGTTTGTGTCCAACCCAGTACCATAAAGAGAAAGCTATGCCAACGGAAATACACCTTGTGTAGATTTGATTTTGAAGTGGAGAGAAATATGAATACTTCCATTACCTCGTTTAGATTGCGCTGGACAGCCTCCATTCGTTTGGGTAAAGGAGAGTTCAGGCGAAGTCGATTGAGCGTAGCCATTAAGCAAAGAGCCAAGCAGTGCCAAGCTGACGTTCCAGTGTCTGGCCGCCATGTGCCAGGCCGTTCTTGCCACTGTCCTTCCCCTTGTCCTCTGCAGTGGTACTCTACATTTCTGGTACTCCGTATACATATACGTTCACAGATGACAAGAAGAGTTTCATCGTTCCCCAAGTATATCTCTCTCTGCCAGCTCTCTTAACCACTAGATCTCACTTCAGGGTATCAGATATTGTTTTATATTTTAAGAGAAAAAGACAGCAGGATTGTCATGTTTCATGTTGTTTTCTAGACATATTTGCCCTATTGTGTGGCCGATAAATTACAGATAGGAAACTGAAAATACGTTTTTCCCTTTCAGATTTACTTATCGGCACAAAGCAAATGCACGTGCTCTGTAGTGACCAGTGGTGTTGGAGAGTCGCTCTCATCATGCTGTTAAATGTCAGTGACAGCAAAATGTTTTCAAACCAGTGTTGTATCCTAGGATTAAGACCATGTAAGCCTCAGAGGGAATCCCAGATATCACCTTACATTCCACAAATGAGTTCAATCTATAGCAACCACATGGTCTTCATTATAATCGAAAATGTCATTGGTCAAGTAATTTGTCACATCCATATTGACAATATTTTTATCTTAATTGTTTAAATTGTAAATAGTACTTATGTTTAAGAAACATATAATGGGTATACAGGTTTTTTTATTTTAATGTTAATTTTTACTTTGTGAGTAACATTCCGTTTTTCCGCTGCAGTCACAGAAAATTTGATACTATTGATTTGCGTGTCGTTCACTGTTACATTGTGTTTAATGATCCATGCTGGACATGTGTAGCTCTTACACAATAAAAATGTTATAAAAACCAAACTGGTCTCTCTTATAAGTGTGATGGGAAATACATGAATTCTGACAGACTATATTAACCTTACAAAATAAGAATAGAGAATACATAGCACAATAAAGTCTTTCAGATGTATTATGGGAGTGGGTTTGGAAATGTCAAAGATGAAGTCAGTTATTTGCATCTACTGTAACTGAGTTATTGCACAATATACTGCTACTTTGAATGCAATTGATATCAGGCCCTTTCATGATACTTTTTTGAAAAATCGCTAAAACGAAGTGAAACCCCAAAAGGACTCATGTACAGGATACCACAGAGAACTTACAGTACACCATATTGGGACATCAGGAAAAAAAGAGCTACCCAGTCTTCTGCTTTCCTGCCCACTTCCTTCTCTTAATTTGCTCCCAGGGTGACATTATGGGTCACAAGCTTAAGTCTGACTTCCGCTTTTTCAGGAAGAAGAACATGTGCCCCTTGGGAGTCCGGCCCTTTATTCACAGTAGGTCTCTTAAGGTCAGACGGGAAGAGAGAGGAGATGGTAGGTTCCAGGGTGCAGGTGTAGCAATTTGTGAAACAAACATTCAATCCAGGAATTCTAGAACTGAAGGATGTTTTTCAATGCTGGGTGTGTTCTTGTGTAGCCTTTTAGAATAAGATGCGTAACACCAATATGACTGAATCCTGCCAACTGCCTCCATAGAAATGGTAGCTTCAAAGAGGCAGCCTCAAATAACCACAGAAAGAGGTCAGCTGAATTTTCATAAACAGCTTCTTCCTTTCTGGCTTGGAACACGCTCCCACATTCGAAGCTGATTTCGGCTCTCATTCATTATTGCATCAATGCTTATGTTATCATGCCACGCCAAAAAAAAAACACAACTCCTTTTTGCTTTTAAACTTCCAGACTAATGCTTGGCTCATCCGACACATCATTCATTCTCTGACCTCATCTTCAGCACAATACTGTTCTTCTTAGAATGGCCCTACTTAGTCCTTCTCATTTCCGGGTTTCAGTTCTGCTTTGAAGTAATGCATCTCTGTCATGGTACTGACACAACCAGATATGGGTTAGAAAGTACCTATTAAACAATACCAGGCAACTATTAACTAAGAATATATTACCAGACTGTATACAGACGAGCCTCTACTTACGAACTTTCAACTTACAAACTTTCAGACATACGAACAAAGAGGACTGTAAGCCCAAATTCTGTTCATTAGGCTCCCGTTTCCTGTCCGCAACATCAAATTTTTTTTTCTACGCGCCAATTCCGCCTAGTACGACTTCTGGCCGCTACTCCCGCCGCACAGCAGTGTAGCATGCTTACTCCCAGCATCCTAGTTATGAATGGCCGTTCAGAACGTAACTCATTCGTAAGTAGAGGAGCATCTGTATCTTGCTGTGTATCAGGGCTCCATCCCACACAGAATTGGTTTACTCACGCACATTCTGAAAGCATGGTTATGGCCAACCAGCTTTGAGCCTATATTTCCTAAACAAGAGGTCTCTCCTCTTCTAGGTGGGGCATTCAGCAGCTGGAAAGAATTAGAGGACCAGATTGGGTAAGGGCACCATATAGGCCATGAAACATCTGGACTCCTTAACAGAAGGGCAGCCTGGCACTGAAGCACGCCGACGTCACACTCAGGCCCACCCGTTTATTAAAAGTGACAACACTAAGCGCTTTTTAAAAGGCACAATTAAACAAAACAGGTTGGCACTGGATCCAGGGTCCAAACTCTTCTGTGTGAGTTTGGGTTTGCTGGGGCCCTCCGCAATTGGGCTGTTTATTTTATGTTGAAATATTTGCCACATTCGTTTGGCTCTATATATAAAAGGGTAATTATTTTGTAACACACAAAATTCCGCCTGTGCGATGCACACATGCTGGCTGTGGGGTGGCTGACTTTTTCCCAGTTGGCAGAGCTCTCCTGTGTTTCCACACCACTACTTTTCTACTTGTGGCTGGAGTTGTACTTACAATTACATAAATGGGGTGCCTCACCTTTACTCAGCTAGACAACATTTACACTGGTTCACATTACTAAATAGCCAGTCAATGCCCCCCCCCCCCAGTGAAGGGTCTACAACAACTACCAAATGCTAAAGAAACACTGACGTCAACTACATGTAACTGAGTCATTCCGAACCTCCCATATTTTATCACGACAACCGATGGAATCAATGGACTGCTGCCCCAGTTGGCTCTTTAATTCTCACTCCAAGCTTTGGCACAAAGGGTCATTTTAGAGACTAGCGATGAGCTCACGCAAACTACTGAGTTCTTTGCACAATTGCACTACTTGGAAATGGCTCAAAAGCAGACTGCATTCCTTTTGGTGATTGGCAAAGAGGCCCTAGCACTGTTGACTCACACCTCTGGGACCTGGGTTCGAGTCTCCGCCTGGGTTCCACGTGTGTGGAGTCTGTATGTTTTCCCCGTGTCACCGTGGGGTTTCCTCTGGATACTCCAGCTTCCCACCAGCAGTCCAAAAACACGCTGAGGTTACTTGGCGTTACCAAATTGCTTGTAGGTGTGCATGTGTGAGGGTGCACTGTGATGGGCTGGCGCACCATCCAGAGTTGTTTCCTGCCTTGTGGGATAGGCTCCGGAACCCCTCTCATCCTGAACAGGATAACCCATTTCAGAAAATGTATGGATGGATGGCAACGAGGCCCAGTGGAGTCGAGGGGTGAATAGCAGGCAAACCAATCAACGATTTTTCTAAGTTATGGTTTTGCTTGATACACAGTCGCTTGTCAGAACCTCATGGTATAACAGATACAACAAGAGGTCTGGTAGAGAAGTAGCATCCAAAGTCGCAAAATTCTGGTGACTTGGCAATAATCTAGCTGTGCATCAAAACAATACCAAATGCATTGCAAGTGATGATAATCTGTTGAATGTCGCATGCAGTTCCAGCGCATGGGAAAAGCCCACAGCTGGCCTGGTGTGTTATGTTGGTTACTGGAAAGGTCACCAGAAGATGCAGTCTTGCTGCTCTAGGTCACTCCATTTCCTGAGAGAAAATCCGATCCCTGACCAGGAGTGAAGGCTCTGCTGGTTCTGCAGGGGGCCCGGGTCCAGTTCCCACAGTCTCGTTAGAGGCCTTGGACCCAAGAGTATTAAGGACCCAGCTTTGCGGCAACAGTGGCTCCATCCCGGAACACAACAAATGCTGCACTGTTCTCTGGAAACACCCGGAGCAAGACAGGTGGCCACTCTGAATCCAGAAAGCAGCTCAGGATATCATTCCTGTAACAATGCAGCAACATTATGCAGTGAGACACAGATGCTTAGGGCCATAACACCATTGGGTCACAGGAAGTGAGAAGGCAAAGGATGCATCAGGTGGACATATTTCACACCATCACAATATTTAAAGCGTAGAGTCTTCTCAGGGTAATCTCGTTTGTTTTCAAAACAAAATGTAAATAATTGTCCTGCGTTCGTGTTAAAGGTAATGTGTTTGTGATGGAGAGTACTGTGCAAAAGTCTTGCGCATTTATCTGGGTGGTGAGTTCATATTTGCTCATAAGAAATGCAATTTAACATTAGAACATATGCATACGAACAATAACACAATAAAAAGATAAAAAGTCACAAAAATTTTGATGGATGGTTAGATGAACACCACTTTGGTTCCCAAAGCTCTCCTCAGGGGCACCCAGGCCATTCCATGTATTAGTTAAATTTCACCACCTACTCAGTTAATTAATTAATCAATTTAAGTAGTTAAATAACTCAATGAGGTATTCATTACCCAAGCATGGCATGCTAGACAAAAACCTGATAAAAATTCAGCAGTCTATTGGATAGTTGCTGGAGATACTGTAGTGACTTTAAGTGAGGTTTGGAAATGGATAAGCCAAAACATTCCTACATCAACATGAGCATCAATGTAGCATGTATGAGCAGTTCTGTCTGGTTTTATCTCAGGGTACATGAGAGAGACCCCCCACCTCCCCCCTCCCCACACACACACACACCAGCTAATTAATTAATTACATTCTTGCCTACCTAATTCTTGTATCTCTTTATCACTGTCAATTCTGATCACACGCTGAATGTTCATTAGAAGAAGACCAGAGAGTTGACAGTCTGTGGAACTTGCTGAGCTTGCCGGTGCAGATTAGCGGAATGATGTTACATTGGTTGTTTTATTCTGTGGAAAATGAAAGATCGAACTATGGACCAGATAATTAATTAATTACTTTGAGACCTCTTCTAAGTAGTGAATGAGCCGACAAAATCTGCCATTCCCCTCTACGAAAAAGGGCGGATCGTCCGATTCGATCTTCTCCTTTATTTCAAAAGCTATGTCTTTAGCGCTGGTGCTGCTAACTTTCAATATTGATCAATATCGGCTAATATCGGTATGTTAGCTGATATATCGTGAACCTCGGCATGTCGTTCGTTCCATCTTCATAAAGACATTATGTAATACAATAGGCAATAAAGACAATAGGTAATGCGATATGTAATAAAGATAATATATAAAGAGAGAAATAGGTTGCTGAAGAATTGTGAGAGAAATTTGTAATCTTGATTTTGAGTAAAAAAATTGTGATTTATATTTTACCCAAAATTCTGCAGCCCCTTTTTATGTGTTATGTCTGCAACAGACATAACAAGGAAAAAACAAGGAAAAATTTACATTAGCCAAATAATAACAAGCCTAAATGCACAGTGGGTATAGGCGTAGAGCTGCAGGCCCGCGTGCGTAGCATATAATATAACGCAACCAGCTGACTGGCCCGGGGGGGTCTATTTATATGGGGCATCACTGGAAACAATAAAGCAAAACAGCTTCATGACTCTGGATTAGTAAATAATGATAATAAAGAGGAATGAAAAGCATTCCTCAATAAAGAACACGTGAAAAAGAGACTTAATACGAAGCACAGATGACAGAAAAACAGCTTGAACCCCAGGCACTGGTGAGGCTATTTGTTTAATATAGAGGAGAACAGTACATGTGAAATGGTAATGTATACAGTATATAGTCATAAAGTCAGGGTATGGTGTATGAATTTAGACTAAAGAATAAAACAGAAATGTCATAATTGGATTATTGCAGAATAACTGATTTTTTAAAGCCAAAAATAAAAAAAATAAGTGGAGCTTCAGCACAAAACAAATCAATTGACTATTATTTTGAGGACCAGGACAGAACACTGAACGCCTTTCATACTTAATATCTCTTCATTGGGGCAAATGTAAAAGCAATCAGTGATTTAAATGCTTTACATTTGGCAGTATGCAGCAAATTAGGTTTGCCTCATTACTCTGTGGGATATTTGAGTCCATATAAAATCATTGTTAGACAATAGTTAATTATGATTTTTGGATTTTTGTTCCACTGTAAGGGTATGACAGGTTTAAATCTCAATATAGATGTTTGGAGGGCTGGTAGACTGGGCTACTGAACACCTGGATGTTTCACTTCTTCTTTTGTGGGAGAGTTCAATTTTAATCTAATAGTTTTATATTAAACTGTTGTAATATATCATGAGAATGTGACTGATTTTACCATATGTGAACAACTGGATATGGCTTTTTAGCGCCATAACTTTTGTCTTATGCTATATGTTGAATATCCTGTGATAACTTTGAGAAGGTACTTTAGAAACTGCATGAAGAAACCAAAGACCATTTGTGACAGATGTGCATCACAATATTGTTTCACAATATTGTCTTGCAACAGTAAAATATACACAAGGGCTACACCGGAACCATACCCAGCTGCTAGCTTGTAAACAAATTCATTCTGCTTTTGTGTGGGTCCCTGTTAACGTCTCTCGCCTGTGAGTGTGCTGTATCTGCATGAATGAGCACTCGTTATTATTTATAAGCCCTGCATTTGCGAGCAGACTCAGCATATGTGGACGAGCCGTGCGGTCAGTTAGTCAGACATTCCGCATGCGTGATGCCTGTCGAGCGGGCAGATGTCCGTTCTTTTGCGAGCCACACCTGGGAAGATCAGCATCTGGGGAGCAGGCAGCTCTGGCCAATGACTGCCAGTGAAAGAGAGAAGTGGAAGACGTGAGCTCTTAAAATTCCCCAAGTCAACAGAACAGCAACAATGTGCAGTTGGGACAGTCTGTCGTCAGGCTCTATCATGCAAGGCAGAAAAGAGCCATTGAGTGTTTAAATCTCAACTGAAGACCTGTTACTTCACTTTAGCTTACCTGCAACTTAACACATAACACACCGTAACTATGGCTGCTGGCAGTGCTGTGTTTGTAATTTTTATGTACTATTTTTGTCCATTGATGTGTCTACACACGTTCTGACCACCCATGCTCTCTGCTCATGCTCTCCTTCCCACATGTCCGGTGGGCACCATCTGAGCTGGAGTCCTGGTTCAGTCCCATGGAAAGGTGACATTGTCAATGTGACTTACAGTACGAAATGTAACATCGTGGGAGCAGCCTTCAACCTGCCACTCTCACAGGTCAGCGTGGAGAACTGACTTATTGATGGCCCACTCTTTCTTTTTCTAATAATGTTAGCATGCCCGGGGGGGGGGGGGGTCAGCCAGTTGACCTTAGACCCCCAGAGGTTTTTTTTCCTCCCTCCTTAGGAGTTTATGGTTCCTCTCCTCCGTTGTTGTCTGGTTTTCGTTCTTTCATTTCTTTGTTTTTCCTTTTCCCTGCTTTTGTTGAATTAATTGGTCTCAGATAGAATTGGTCACTTATCCATTGCAGTATATTTGTCTGTGTGTGGCATATATGGTATATCATCCATATGGTATATATAAAATGCTCCAGGGGCGCCGGTAAATGGCGTGACCCTGCACGTGGACCCCAAGCTTCACTCTCACCTGTACGTGTTTCGCTTGTGTCTCAGAGGAGAGCATGATGGGATACACTATATGAAGCATCCCGAGGTGCCCGGATTCAACAGCAATTAAGGCATCATTTCATTTCACAGTTCAGTTAATCTATCAGAAGTATGAAATGCAACACGGATTGGCACACTGCAAAAAAAACAAAGTGCTCAGTGCATGTGCTTGTGGGTATTACATGGAAAACAGGGCAGTGCATCATTACATGGAAAACAGGGCAGTGCATCATTACATGGAAAACAGGGCAGTGCATCATACTACAGCACTTTTTAACAGATGGTTTTCCGCAAAGCAGCTTACAGTTTTGTGAGCTGCGCGCTTCAGCTGTTCTCAATAGACACCTTCACACCCGTGAAAGCTCCATAAATCCAAACACAGGATATAAATAATGCAACCTTTCACAAAGAAAGGATGGAATATAAATTATACAATGGACAGGGTGTGACTATGAAGCCTGCTGAACAATCTTCAGCCTTCTCTTGAAAACAATGGTCCCCTCCCATCAGCACCATGTCACTGGAATTTTGATAAAACATGATTGCAGTCTACTGACAGTTTTACACGGCACCTATTAATACAGCTGGATATTTCAACCAAACAAAGCCAGGTTAAGTGTCTTACTCAAGAACACAACAACAGCAGGGGCTTCCTGGGACTTGAACCTTTTACCCAGTATAATACACGTGGTCCTGTTAGAAACACCAACAATTAGGCCCGAATGCCATAACATAGTCTCTAAGTTCAGGTAAAAACTAGCAATTTCACTGCCTTGCACCAGTTGCCATTAAATAGTCATAATAATATCCCTCAGGGATGTTTTTCACCCATTCCAATGTTGAAGAAGGCCTTCATTACCTCTCCATGACCTCAGAAACCCTGCAGGGGAGCTGGAGTAATGCAGATGATGCTATCACACAAACTCCCAAGGCAAGTTATGTTTCCGTTATGGGATTAAGTTCAAGGCTGATAATCACTTGCTTTATGTCAGCCCCTCTTCCTCCATCAGAGTCATGGTTTTGTTTTCGTAGAGTTGTTAGCAGCGTTAGTGTTTACAACAACGGGAGGCAGTTTTGTGGGTCATCACAGAAAGAGAAGTCCTTTATTCCCTACACCAAGGAGTCCAGCAATCTTCTCACTTTGGCCTACATTCCTGTTCACTGATCAGATGGTTTTTCTGTGGTTGAATGAGCTCAGTGTCTTAAATTGTGCTTTAAGCAACAGTTTAATATGGGGAGAAGCAAGACAATGTACTTGATCAGACAGATTGAGATGGTGAAGAGGAGTGGTGGGTTAGTTCTGGTGCCTCATTTGGGTCATGGAATGGCAGAAGACAAGATCTAGGTCAGGGGCAGTTATTGTTTCTCCCTGACAGTTTTAAATATATTATTATTATTATTTAAATGTAATTTATTTATCCTAATGTTTACATGGTCTAAGCCCAGCTGCTGATATGCTGTTATTCCTTATTTTGCACTAAAACCTGCCACAAAAGACAGGTTATCTCCTCTTACTTACACGCGAGCGTTCCTTTGCAATATCTGCATTATGTTTAATGGTGTCTACATTTTTATTGTTATAACTGTAATTGTATTTATTGTCGTACTGTAAGGACCTTCATTTATATGTGTATGTGTTTTGTGCTTAATTTGTTTGTGGCCGGAAGGACATGCAGAGCAAGATTTTCATTGTATAGTGAAACTGACCTAAATCCTGAATCTCATGCTAGTTACATATATGTTCAATGTTACAAGATTAGATGTGTGTCCTATTCAAGTATCAAGTAGGCCTACAGTATATAGTCATTTTTAACCATACACTGTACAGTACACAGTTAAAAACAAAACAGCATTTCTATCGAACGAAGGTGCTCCACAGATAAATAGAAGACTAACATGTAACAACCTAACGACATAGACTGCATAGTGTTGCAATCTGTGCAAACATTGCAGGACACTGGAAAATGGTTGGAGCAGTCTTGTAATATTAACCCTGAATTAAAGCCCATAAATGACACGGCAAGGCTCAGCTGATGGATGAGCGTGTCATTGGCGCAGAAGCACATTCCTTCTTCAAAGGCCACAGCCATGAAGGCCGCAGTGAGTAGCAGTAAATGTAGGAGCCCAAGAAGGCCAGATAAGCTAAATGGGAACTCATTGCATCATCTCATGATGAAAGACAGCAAGAGGAGGATGAAGGCGAATATGTACCCTGCCCCCCCGCATGGTGTATTTGGGCAGTATTTGTTCATTAATCATGGAAGCGACAGGATGGCTGCTTGATGGAGATGCGGTGGGGGAGGGGGGGTGGTCAGTCAGGACACAAAGGAGGCAGTGTTGTTATTATAGAGAGAAGCACTGTCCTGGGCTTTCAGAGCTCCACAGAGACTTCCCCCCTCCCTCCCTATGATCACTTCTTCTTTAAATTCAGCTCCCTCCTTGCTGTGATTTGTGTTTATCTTACTTTTCCACTGTCATTCCCTTTTTCTCTCCCCACATGGGGATACATACTGTTAAGCCTCCCTCTGTCTGACTCTTCCCTGGGCTGGAAGACAGACATTTTTTAGGTTTATGATGTAATAAAAAAGCTATGGCCAGAATTTAAATATGGAATGAGGCAAGTGTGATAGATCTCAATAGGACTTCTGTTGCAAGGCTCTTCAGCACTCACAGTAATCAATAATCGGGCCATTAATATGATCCATGACAATAAATCCATTTAGCTATCTTCGCAATCTTCTTCTGAAAGTTACTCTGTCTGGTTAACTTCACCAGACCACACAATGAGGCCCTGTCCCATGCAGCTGAACCTTGACCCATCAGATTACATCAGCTGTCTCCTTCCCGCTACCAGGTGATTACAGATGACATTGGAATGGACACTGGCGTGTACAACGTTGCTCAATGAGTCAATGAGACAACCCAAAGATGTCTCTCTTTGGATCTCCCTAGGTGCAGATTCTTTGCATTCTGAAGATATCTATCTTTGACAAACAACTGGCAAAAATAGTCCTCAAAAGGACATTTTATTACTTTTAAAAATATAAGAATATTTTATCAGGTGCTACAGTCATTGCATATTCTTTGACAGTTGTAAAAAGCTCCTTGGAATATTTACCCCGTAAGAATAATAACAGTTTGATTGTGATTATTTCTATGAAGATTCCAAACAGAAGAATGCAAAGTTGACCAGTGTCTATGGACACTGGTCATTGTGGGTACATCATTACCGGGAACTTTGCAGTCATTGCACAGTTTCTAACACTGTTAAGACTGAAAGAGTAACTGAGTCACGGCATCTAGCTGCTGATACAACGACAGGCATTTGCAGAGTTTGAAGAGGGTTTACGCAACAATTTCCAAGCACATTTCACTAGAATATGCACTCTTTTTTTCTGAATTGGCTTGAGTTTGTGGTCTAGTGCTATTTTATTTATCTATTTTGTCAACTTATTTTATTACAGGAAGATGTCAACAGATGATCACGTCACACTGTTTGTCCGTTGGTTGGTAAACTTACCATTTTCCAGTATACCATACATTTCTGCTGAACTATGAGGTCAGACCAACTGACTTGAAATATTCAAATTATCAGCTATATATAATACAAATACGTGTGTGTGTGTGTGTGTGTGTATATATATATATAGCTACAAATAAAAATAACTCAAAACCACTTCTAAAGTAGGATAGGAGCAAAGACGTCTATGGCTACACATGGTCTGTTCCACTTCCCACTCAAATCATTGTCATAAATAACAGTAAAGTAATAACAATTTATTTCCTATCTGAGAAACATTGAGAGATAGAAGGGATGAATGACATCTGAATGCAGGAATGCACTAAGGAGTTTGGGGGGATTTAAGGTTACTGTAACCTTCCATTAGAAACCTCGTTAACCAAGAGTAGCTCCCAGTAATTTATTGGCAGAACCTGTTCGAAGGCCAAAAGCTTTACTGTTGGTCTGACCAAAGGATCTGCAGTCGTAATACATCAAAGTTAATCTCTGCAGGACAGCGCTTTGTGTTCACTGAAGGGTCAGGGAGTGTTGCATAGCAGGAGCTGCAAAGGATTCTGGGCCTTTTCTTCAAAAGAAGCAACTTTCAGTCTGAATCTGCCATTAGTGACATTACATTTTCCCCTAACTATACAGATTCTGTACCATAATTTAACCATGTTGTGTTTCATAAATGCTGTCATTGTTTTTTCATTGTTCCTTCTTTCATCTACATTTATGAACTCTGATAAAAGGTACCATTGACCACCTTAAAGGGGTGTATGACATTTGCATTAGGGGTGGGTGAACTAAAGAGGTCCAGTGAACTGAGAGAAACACAGCAGCTTTCTGGGGTAAGGCTGGCTTGTAAGTTTGGCGCACATGCAGACTCTCAAACTAAAGCCATAATAACAGAGCACCATTGTTCATAGCTTTGATTGACTCATCACTGCTGCTAACTGAGCTTTTTTCTGGGGAAAATTAAGCAGATTTTTCAGAGAAAACAATTCAGGATGAGAGGGAGAAGAGGCGGCAGGAAAGGGATGATGTCAAAGATCACATCCTGCTGGCGGCAAATTTTCTGATGAATGGAGCTACTGGCCACAACATCAGCCTGGAGTTTCCTTACAGAATGAGGTAATCTGCAGATTCTTGTCAATGAAGGTATCACACTGCTCCACAGATACAAAGTTGATATGTACAGTATATTGACACTCCAGCATGTCGCCACATTCAATCACTTCTTTGTTTTGCATTTTTTTAGCTTTGGCTTCATGGTTCTATCCTAAGCTGTGCATTGTCTGGTACATTATTAGATCACAATGTTTAAGAATCACAAGCTACTGACCCAGAACATTGGACCTATAAGATTCATGACTATAATCCCAAAAAAGACATATTTCTACAAAGATCTGTGAGATATAAACACATGCTGTATCCCTGAATACTGTGAGCGTGCCTTAACACAATGAGCAATTTCCATTAGATCTTGTAGAAACATCAAGTTACAAACAAAGGATACTAACCAATAGATTGCTGTTCCAGAAAGAATGGTGCATGCTGGGCCCTTACTTACCAGTGAGGTTGGCAGGAAGTCTCCAGTCGACTTCCTGCCAACCTCTGACATCGCAAAGCCATAGTCAGGGCTTAATTTGTATGTTTTGGCTTTTAGAGCGAACCTAGCCCACTGTAAACACCTTTGTGGCAGAGACTGATGCATTATGATAGGTAAAGAGGAACGCAATGTTGCTCTGCTCTTCTGTCTCTTGTGGGCACCCTAACAGAAGCTTTCCCCTTCCCGACAGTTCCTCTGCATTCAGCCTCGTTGGTGGTGCTTCCGGTAATTATACTCCTCTGCCTGAAACATCTGAAAGAGCTGCTTTGATGTTTGTTTTCTTCCATGCTGTAGCGTTGTGGTAGCATGCTGTAGCATACTCCATATTCTGCTTAATTTCTGACCAGCACAAAATAACTGGATGCATAAAAGACATATAGGTGGTAACATTGCAGGTGGTGTTTGGTCAGCAGGCTAAGCCTGTGATTGGTCTGAGCCTGGCTTTGGCAGAACAGTCACATGTCCGGGGGCCCTTGAGCGAGGCCCTTGATCCCCAGTTCCATGGGTGCCACAGCAGGTGGCTGCCAAGCTTGTGCTCAACTACATACGTGCCATGGAGAGCAAGATGGTGTAGGCAAAACAGACAATTTCCCAGCATGGATCAATAAAAGTATTATTATTGCCAGGGAGGCACATAACTGGTGTGCAAGTCCGCATTTGCAGTATGAAGAGTTACGTGCAGCAATTATTGTCGTAACTGCACAAATGCATACTTATTTCATGTGCATTTGTGCCGTTATGACAAGAAATTACCATAAATTTTAACCATGAATACCATGAATGACACATGCATTAGCTATATAAAGTAAAATGCATTTCTTGTCATAACAGTGAAAATGCATATAAAATCAGTACACATTTCTGCTATTATGACAAGCAGTTACCACATATTGCTTTATACAGTGAATGTGTACTTCCTCACCAGTGACATGCATCCCTGATTACTGTATTAATAAATCCGCAAAAATGTAGTAAATGTATTGCAATACAGTTTTGCACTGTCTATATTGTGTCTGTCTATATACTGTCTCATAAGGCAGAACGGGTAAGCATTCCAGTGCACCTGTTGCACATGGCCAGTAATGAATATTCTATCCTAATCTGTCTCCTGACACCTGCAGGGGTTCCAGTTCCCCCGCACCTCGGTGTGGATTCTTTCTGTGTTGTGCGGCTTCTATCCCCCAGTCCTGTGACATGTAGTTTGGATTTGTCCTGTAGTCTTTGTGGTCCCCTGCCTAGTCCCTTTTGAGGTGCTCTCTGTGACCCTGTGTTGTGTAGCTTCTCTCCCCCAGTCCTGTGACATGTAGTTAGGATTTGTCCTGTAGTCTTTGTGGACCCCTGCCTTGTCCCTTTTGAGGTGCTCTCTGTGACCCTGTGTTGTGTGGCCTCTCTCCCCCAGTCCTGTGACATGTAGTTAGGATTTGTCCTGTAGTCTTTGTGGACCCCCGCCTTGTCCCTTTTGAGGTGCTCTCATGACCCTGTGTTGTACTGGAAGATGGATGTAACTATTCCTTTATGATTATACTGTATGCTGATTATTTGATTTAATATGCCAACACTCCGTGTCATTCTTGACATCTCTGATCTAATTATATCAGCAATGTGGCAATCAGTAAAAGTGACTCTGTCTCCTATTAGTGACCTCATATTTCTTGCAAAGGACGTGGTTTCAATAAATCAATAGATCAATTCCTGGAAATAGCTCCGGGGAAATATAAATGTCACAATATCGGTGTGATATGGATTAAATCGCACAGCTCGAAAATTGCCCAGCCCATCATGCTAACCCATATCAATCATTTCTAAGCAATTTTATTACCCGCATGTTGAACATGCAAATGCTACTTTGTTTTTCAGACAGTTTAATCTACTGTTAATACAGGGAAATGTTTCTGTTCCAATTTAGAGTTGAAAGTCTAAATAAAATGAATGGAATTCTGAAATCATCAGTATTTATCTGATTTAAGTGAGAATAACCCAAGTACTCCCTCTGTGAATTTACATCATTCCAATGTCCTGCACTGCCTGCTTCTTTTTAGCAATGCCTTGAGACTAAAAACAAGCCGTTTTTAATGGAAAAATGGGAAATCTACTCTATAAAACCACCAAGTACTGACTCAGGATCCTACAACAATAAACTTATCATTTACTTTTTGAAAAAGCTAGTTGGTGTAAATGCAGAATGCGTTGAATGGCATAACCCATCTGGAATCTTCCTTCAGTCAACCACCTGTCACGACATCTGAACAGAGTTAAAGAGAACAGAGGTTAATTAGCAAGGTCCTGAGCACAGTGCGCCGTCCAGGCAAAAGGGCACATCCCAGACCGCACACCCCCGCATGGTCAGCTTTTTAGTCTGTCGGCCCTCTAATCTTTGGCAGGCGAGCCTCCGAGGCTTCAGTGGTGACAGGGCCTTGGGCCGCTGACCATGAGGTATGTGGCTGAGGCAGCTGAGCGGGACACAGGTGCCGAGTTCCAATGGGTATCAAAACGATCGACATCGCAGCACTAAAGAAGTCCGGGAAATCACCGTCAACAACACACAGATCATAATCAGAAACTAGATAACGAGCCAGGAGTCAGAAACAGAAACGAACACAAGCAACAGATAAAAAAGCAGACGAAAAAAACAGATGAGAGACCAGCCGACTAAAACCAAATGGAAATAAAGCAAATCTGAAGATTGAGCAAGGAGACATTTACCGTCATCATCTGGAGGTGGGCGTGGCCACGACTATGCCTGCGGCTGGTAACTAGTAAACCGGATTCAGGAACACGTGACACAACCCTGCTTCTAACAAAACATATTATGAATGTTAAGATTTTTTTTCCAAGAATAAATCACGTATTATAAAGAATCATGTGTATTGTACAATTTTGCCCAACTGAGGTTTATTGTGATTAATTGGGGTGGCCATCGGGTGTCAGTTATATTTATGGAACTGGCATGGAACAAATCTAATCTGTAAATAAGTAATATTACCAGTATATTCATTTTAATTCACCGTGGACTCTCAGCACTGTATTTCTTCTATGGATGTGCTTAGAAAATAAAATGATCTATATTTTGTTATTTATTATTTTGATGCGTGGTGGCAACTGGGGTGGGTATGTAGACAGCTGGTCAGACCAACTGATACGCTAATCTATGTCATGCAGTCTAGTGGGGAGGTGTCTGAGAGAATGGACTTTGATTCTGTTTTCTCATGTTGGTGTGTTACTGCCACAATGCCCGTACTTACGTGTCTAATTGATAGAATATATGAGCCCATTGTGTTCACCCCCGAGACTCTTAACAAGAACAATGGATACATTTTCAGCTCTACTGCTGATGTCATTCGGTAATTCAAAGTCCATCAAGGAAGAGCTTTGGGTTTGTGTTGTCTCTGAGTGCGTGAGGACAGGTACAGCCTAAAAACTCATAAGGACGTGAGCAATCAATTGGCATACGCTTGTCGACTTTGATAAGAAGCAGATGGTTAAGTAATTAAATTTAATCTATACATTGTTGCTGGAATGTACAACCGTTTGTGCTAGAAGTCATGGTGCCCACATGTTTGCAGTAGAAATCGGTATTCTGGCTAATAACCCACACTGTGAAGACCGAAGTCAATACTCAGGTTTAATCTCCACTTACAACTAAAGCTGTCATTTAAGACTATGACCCGAGTTCCACTGGACAATAGCACAAAGAGTTCCACAAAGCTCACCTCCAGACTCCTGGCACTGTCGCATCATTATCCCATAGCCTTAAGGTCGGAAACATGGCCATCGCAACCTTTAATTAACATTTCTTTAACATTAGAGAAGATGGGCTATATTCCCACATTAGAAAAGCGACACCCGAAAGAATTTCAGCCATCTCGATTAATACTGCTTCATCACATTATTGCTGAGGGGCTCGGAGACTAGATGACATGGGAAATGTCTGAACAATGGACATCCTTCCATAATTCTATCAATGGTTTAAACGTCCACAATCAAAACAGGGCTGGGGTGTCTCCTTAAGCAGACCACACCTCCAGTTCAGAAGGATGTCTGGTTTACATTACATCCTGATATTCCAGTTTCTTTCCCAGGATTGTGAAGACTTACACAGCTGTTTCTTGCACAGACATACAAACAATAGGTTTTTGTGGGTTTTTACGTGGCCAGGTTAACAGCAATAGGTTCCACTAAAATAGTTAATTTAGCTTCCAAAGTGTATTATAGCTTAGGTTTAATTCTCCCATGACCATGACCAGGATGTGCAGTTGGAAGATGAATGGATAGATCAACAGATGAATGTTTTTCTTATCGTCCTCTATTTTTTATATCATCTGTATAAGGAAGCAGAGTAACACTTTTATACCAAACCAATAAATTTATGGTTTTAATGTACATAAATCAGCCAGCAGTAAGGTTTATACAAACATCAGTACATGCTGAGGTTCGGTCCACCTTCACATGCACTGAATTAATATTCAGTTGAAACACTAAACCACAGTTACCCAGTAAACAGATACCTGGCACTGCTGGGAATTTGAGGCCACTGGGGCATAATATATTTGTTACTCAACATAACTTCAAAAGAAGGACACCTACAGATTTTCATCATGTCCATAAAAGAAACTGAACTGAAACCTGAACAGGAAATACACACTTCAGGTTAAATATTAATCCAGATCATAAGAAGGTCTCCACAGTATTTACACACCGAGCTCACGCCCCTGCAATTTGCGAAGGTATGCTGCACTTTCAAACAGAATACAGAGGAATTATTTCTTATGATCAATAAGATCCAAGTGATTGTTAGGTGGCAAAGGGCAGCATAATGATTAGTGGCTCATAACCCAATGGTTCAAGTCCCAGGAGGAGCAGGGGTCTAATACCCAATTAGCAAAATACTTTACCTGAATTTGCTTCACTTCAATTCCTCTAATGAAATGTCAAATGAAATGTTACTTCGTTTAAATGTTACTTCACGTCAGTTCAGCAAATAAAGTTTTAAAAAGCTGTGTTTTCAAGCAGGTGACAGTCTTTCAACATAAGACTTGCGCTTGACCTCAGTCGTCTATATGCTGTTTTTGAAATATAACACCGCTGAGTCACATCAAGAACTCGTGTTTTATTTGTTTATTATTTTTTCTGTTTATGGCCGATGCTGTTTTGTATTCCAGACATGGCATTTGTGCTCCTTGAGGGCAGACAAAGGAGGATTTGCGTCTGGAGTGGCAATAGGTTGGAGTCAGAATGTCGCCACTAATGAGCTCTAACGAGAATTGGGACTCATTGAGTCATCAGACGTGTCCCCAAGCAGGGAAGCATTTAACAGCCAGTGGCACTATGGATGTTGTTTTGTCTCAGTGCAATTAGCCAGTGTTGATGGGTCCTCCTAAGCTGGACTCTCAGTACATCTGAGTTGTACTTATTTGACCGGCACAAGATAATAATACATTCCAAGGAATGCAGTCTCCTGCATTTATTTTCTTTCTACATTTCGCAAGCACCCATTATTCTAAAGAATTTGCCTTTAAAAGAGCGTGCCAAGTACCTGTAAATGAAGTATATCTTCTTTGCTTTTTCAGCACATAGGAATTCTCGTAAGTGTCGGCGAAGAGGTATGTCGATAAGTTTCAGCTCCGCTTTGTAAACACTTGGGGCGTGAATGGTGTTGACAAGCATTTGGAGTAAATGGTCCTGATCAATTTACAAATTCCTTTGCCAGAAAAAAATTATAAAATTAAGCAGAATACACATCATCCTTAAAAAACAAAACAAAACAAAAAAAAAAAGCCCACTCTCCAGCCAACACCGACCCCATCTTCTCTCTCCCTATAAATTTATGAGGTCTTTGTCTTTTCCTGTCAATAGTGTATCATAATTCCCAGTTCCCAGGCTAAATAAGATAAAGCTTCTAATGTGATTGAGCGGGCCTCTTTTAGCCTGCCCAGTAAAAGGTTGCATCTCCGAATCAGCCGAGCCTTCAGCTAATTTAATAAAAACCCCATCAGCCTAATGGATCCTAGACTGAATTGACCACAGCGCCCCCCCACCACCCCATCTCCACCCACAAACTGCCCGCCCTGCATTCCCCTAATCGTCGTGGGAGCCAATTGGAATTCATGTAGGTACGCTCTGCATCCAGCAGATGCCAGAGGAGAAGAAAATGAGAAAGGTGTTGGAGAAAAAATACGAGGAAGGTGAGAGAGAAGGACAGGAAGAAAGTGAGGGCCAATACCATGGTCCTAAACCCTGTCTTTATTTAAAAAAAATAGTGCAACACTCATCTGTGAGTCTGCAAATGTTATGCTGGCCCTCTCTGCTTTTCATTTTGGGCTAAAGGTGAAATTCATTAGAGCCCAGGGTAGTATTACTGCTGTGTTTTTGGGGGGGGGGGGGGGATTTCTTTGGAGGGCAGGTCTGTGTTTTAGCTTGAGCTGGCTGGAGAGCTGGTGATCATTTATAGATTCAGCAATGATTTCCCCTCAGCCAGACGCACATAAATGCAAGGACGCACAAGCCTACACACACACAACCGCACGCGCATACATCCACACACATATACATGGACGCACGCACACAGACGTACAGTAAAACCTATGGCCGCTTATACACAGACTGCAAGAAACCTGCATGCACACACATACGAACCTCAGGCTTCATTGTGTTCTCCAGCAGCCTGGTTGTGATTTATTTCCACATGGAAAAGGAAATGTGGACATTTGGACGCGTGTCAGAAAGTCATAAGAGGACGTGTCCTTGAGCTGTAAATTCCTTCCTTTTCCGTTGTATGCACCCTTCCCAGTTTTTTTATCGACGAATGCCAAAGCATTCATTTAGATCCTGTGGATATATGTAGACTGCAGTGTTTTTTTCCGCTGCTTCCATCTCATTTAGTTGCTCATATTGAGGGCAAAAGGTTATGCACATTTAAATTTGCTGTTTGAATCATGTTTCAGTCACAGCAGGGAGCCATTCATAAAACGCATTCTTCTTTTCAATGAAACGTAAGTGAAATGTGTTGGATCGAATCTTAGATGGATCCAAGACTGCTGGGGGTTTTTGTATAGTAAGGTTGTATATTCAAATGATGCCTCATTTTGAGTACAAAGGCACTCTTAAATCTCTGCTGGGTTATGCACGTGAGAGAAAAGCGCGGGGTCGAAGCACAGGGTCAGGGCATTTATCTGGCGTCCCTCGGGGGGGGGGGGGGGGGAGGGGGTTTTAAGGGTGTTGCCGAAGGGTTCCACAGAGATGTGACTACTCTGCTGAGGACAGAATTCGAATTGATGACCTTCCGATTACAGGCACAGAGGTCCAAAAGCCAGCTGAGAGTCCATAGAAGAAGGTTGTGGTTTTGGACATCTAGAACATCTTAATGTTCATTAAGTCACAGGCAATGTTAATTTAGGTTTTGGATGTGAAAGAAAAGAAGGTGATATTTTAGAAATAATGGTTTGTATTTTTATACTTTTTTCAAAGCCAGACCCTGTACACAATCCAATGGAGATGAACTAGTCCCTTTCCTGAAATATAGTGGAGAGAGGAGCTACAGATCATATCATGGAGACCAGAAGTGTGACAGGAATGGCCAGAAAGCACACAGCAAACAGCATGCTCAGAAACCAAATAAGTCTGTCCCAGATGGTCGGAATCATATAGGAGAAGAGGAATGATGGAATGGGTGGGGATGAAAGATCTTAGGAGACCATAAACCACATGAACAAAAGTGAAGAGTTTGGCCCTTGCATATGGAGAAAGTGAGAGTCCTATGGCTGGCTGGGGCGTGGATCCCTTCTCCCCAGCCTCCACTGAGCTCCTGGGTGGAGTAGACTGGCCCCAATTGAAGCTTTAGCTGGAAAATGGCACCCCAGCCAGATCATGTCACTTTGGCAATTAGACCTGACTATTGACAATCCAGCAGCGCTACGCCACGTCTTTCCATGCCTGTCCCTGTCGCCACCGGACTGGAAGGCTTTTTCGTGGTTAATTAAGCCAGCAATTCCACCCACTTAGACATAAACGGCTTGTTCCCCCACCTAAGATCCAGGTTTAACAGGCATGTATGCAGCCCACTCTCTCAGAATCCCGGGGCCATTGTCAGAAAGAGCAGCACAGGATCTCCCACAAACACATGTATGTGCTGGAGTTCACATTTTCGCCGACTGTTACAAAATGCCTACGTTAATGAATGACAGAGAGTACATTTCATGGCACAAATACATAGTCTTGGTTGTCCTTCACAGGGAACAACCGCTCACTGGTTCCCGCTTTTGAATTTGTTTGTAAGAGCAGTACGAGGGACCCAGGATTCTGAAACATTTCCTCCTTCCTGCAGTGAGTTGTGGCAATTCCAACAAGAGACACATGGGATGTATGTCTGCCGTATGTCCGCTTCATCCGACACAGATGGTATATCGCTGAGGGATGCATGGATGGCAGAATCTAAGCTCAAGATCACTTTCCAATTATGAGAAGATTCAATCTGTTGCTCGCTCATCCTCCAAATGCTTTAAGCAGAATACCAAGGTGCCACACATATCCACCAAGCACACACAGCCACTTGATCCAAAGCCAAAGCCCAATCCAACCACAGTTGATTTACAAGTACCTCAATTAGTAATTGCAGATTAAGCTTCCTCTTTAAATGCCCAAAGTGTGGTAGAACCAGGTTCATGTCATCCATCCATCCATCTGTCCTTGACCTGCTTATCTAGTACTGGGTTGCATGGAACCTGGGCCCTGGAGCCCATCCTTGACTGCACAGAGACAATGCAAAGGAACACCTTGAGTAGAATTCCAAACAACTTTTATTTCTTTTTACCTTTTTTCATGGAAATTTTGGAACAAGCTTTTGTTGGAAAGGAAAGCACATAGTTCACTTTGATAATTCAGGGGCAATTTAGCCTGAGCCGACTTCAATGGATGCTGCACACGCTGTGATTTAAGACAAGCATCACACCCTAGTGCTTGACAAACAGAAGTTCCCCATTCTCCTTCACTCTGTCTTTATTTGGACTCAGATGTCACCACAAGAGAAATTACATTGGATCTTCTCACAAAAGATGAAAAACTTTTTAAAAATAAGGGAAAGAAGGCTAATTCTATTTATCTTGGGAATATCTTGGGTTTCCCTGGAAAACTCAGAAGTGCAGAAAAGTCATCTACTGTTCCGAAAGATTATTTTAACTTAACGACCTCATTATACTGTGTAATAAAATGAGCCAGCTGAAGTCAGGATATGAAGCATCCAGCCTATTGGCAGCTATTGTTGAAGCTCCATGGTGTTCCAGAAAGATACAACAAAGTCCTCAATCATGGGGCAAAATAACAAGGAGTGTCGGGCTCATGGAGAGAAAGAGAAGAGGACAAAAAAGGAGTGGAGAGGGACATGGTGCATATTTCGGGATGGCTCACCGGAAAGGCTCCGCGTTACCTTGTGTTTGGATGAGGATGCCAGATGGACTGGGGCTGAGCCTGGGAAATCTCTCTTCCAGGCTATCGGGAGTCTCTGCTTGGTAATGCTAGTCAAGGCTCGCTCATTGAACACCTCTCATCCTGCAGCAACTTGGGTGGCAAGGGGAGGAAGAGCAGGCGAGGCAGACAAGCAGACAGACAGACCTTAATTGGGCAAAACGCAGGGGAACCACTGGCTTGGCCACTGGACTCTCAGGGAATGGGACCAAGAGTTTACAAGCGACAGCAGAAGCCACGGGCACCTGGTCAAAGGAAACAGAAAATCATCGCGTACATTTACAAGCTGTAAAATTACTAGCCAGCAGAGAGCCATCCAAATTAATGACCAATATAATTTTAATAGGTCAAGCTCAGAATTGACATTGTCTTTCCCTGTGTGAATTTCTAAAATAAGATGCTTTTCTAAAGCAAGATCCCTTTCCAAAACATGTGACCCTTCAACAGATCGACAAATGTGTAGTAGAACTAATAAAAAAGATGTTCATGGTGTAAATAAAGAGGACATGGCCCTTCAGAGCGACATCACCTTCAGCATGTAATTGGCAGGTGTTTGGGGGTCAATGGGCCACCCAACGTACCGGAAGGCAGCGTCTGACTCCGACTGTTAAATCAAGTTTACCGGGAATAGACAGAGGTGGGTACAGCTTTTTTTTACATTGGTCACCTGGCTCGACTCGCAGAACTTTCTGGTTAAAATCATAGATATTTTCTGACGGCTTGCGACGAGTCTGGGAACCTCTACAGAAACTGCTAAGGTCACGCGGCCTGTGTGTATCCCGGCACCGGCCCATTCAAAATGCAACCCTGCTACTTCTGCTTTTTGACTCCCATTTCTGCTGAACAAAAATCAGTAACTGGTGCTGATAATAGTAACTTCACTGACAAGAAATGACTGAGGACACAAAGGAGGAGGGCTGACTTACTGTAATATTCAATGAGCTGTTTTTCCTTCCATGAACAGTGTGTGTGAGTAGATATGCATTGAAAAACCTACTAAAAATCATACCTCTTGTTGGTTTGTAAATGAAGTCTGTTGATCTTGGAAGATACATGGAACTGTGTGGGTGTGCTGTAAAATTTGAAAGTTGTCGATCTCAATCTTCAGTCCTTATCACTGGCTGAGACAACAGTCTCTCTCGTTCTCTCTCACTCTCTCTTACTCAGTCTTTCTCTATTCCGCCCTGACGGTTTTTACATCTGTTTCAGGGAACTCTTTTTTTCTCAGTTACAGATGGAAGCCTTACACATCCCAGAGCCATCCTAACAAACACGCACACACTCATGATTTCATTAGAAATGGGTCAAATAAACTCAGAAAGGTTGGGGGAGGGGGCGTCAATAGGCCTTTTCCTGTTGGAAAAACATACAAAACAAGCCTGCATTGAATTGACATCACACGGTCAGCAGTTATAGAGGAGACCTTTGAGGAAACAGGCCCCTCACCGGCCCTGCTGATGATGTGAAACAGCTTGGGAAGCAAACACATTGGTACAAGACTGCTGAGTCAGGGAATCTGATGTCTACTGGGAATCATGAAGATATGGGGGAACGTAGGCATTTAGTGTGGTGGAAGCGAAGGGGAAATTTGTATTTGATATATGCACATTAATTTTAAATATTACGTGAAGAGGTCATATTTGAAAATAAATCTACATATTAATCCAGCACATTGCATGAGAAGCACAAGAGTAAAGTGGATGTGTCTTTGAGAGTGTTTGTTAGGGTTAGTGTAATGAATCCTGAGATGGAGGGTGATATGAGAAATGAGAGACAAAGGAAGGGCATGCCAGAAGATGATCTGAGAATTCCTGCTGCTTGTTTGTGGCGTGCCTTCTTCCCGTTAGGCACTGCATACCTCTTTCTAAGGGACTGACACGAGATCTTAGAAACACACTGTAGTGCCCCTCTCAGCAGTATGGGTCAAAGCCCATGTGGTGGCCTAAGCAAGCCTCACTGCACAGGGAGAATTTCACTGCCCAATATTTTTTTTTTCAATACTCGGGTGTATACACGTAAATCTAGCTGGACAACAGTATAGGTGACATAGGTGGCTGCCTTGAGCGCCAACATCTGAGGGGTGCTGACCTGCCAGCCAATTTGACTTTTCCTCAGACAGGGGGCGCCGGTGGTCATGCTTGCCTAGGGTGCCACATTGGCTGGGACTGGCACTGCAGGATGAACTTAAAACAGTGGGATGGATGATAAAAGATACCTGTACTGGGGAGTGGGGGGATGGCAATGGTTAAACAGTTTAACAGGGGTTGGGCTTGTGGCGCCAGCCGTTCGAAAAGTCACCACCTCCTCAGAAGATGCCACCCTGGGCGACTGGCCACGCTGCTCCTGCCTGAATCTGCCCCAGCATCTGCCAGGAAGAGTCACTGACATGCAGTACTGCTCAAAGCGAAAACAAACCCCTGCCCAGTTACTCTGATGAACTGTAGACCTTCACACTGACAAATACAGCTTGGCGCAGGGAAAACATAAAGGAGTTTGCCTCAGAGCTAATGACAATCTATTGCGTAACACTCAGAATCAACCCAAAGTGGTGTGAGCGTGGTGTCACTGGATCAGGATACCTTACGACTTCTACCTGGGACCATAGCGGTTCATCTCTAATTGTCAGGGACTGCATTGCACTGTCTGGCCCAACATGAGGCTGGGATTTCATATAAATGGGGGTTTCATGTCCCATTCCTACATTCCCCGCATCACTAATCTCATTACAGGCCTCATTGTGTCACTTGGGTCCATTTGCACAACCTCTGCACCCATATCTTTGCAACTCCTTTATTGCAGGATTTGATTACAGAATTTCGACATATAAGAAAGTCAACCGATTCTCATAATACTGAACCCAGCACTGTAATGCAATAATATAATCCCACGCTTATCCAGCCTGCTGTCTTTATTAGTCTGCAGAAATGTTGCCCCAGATAGGTAGTCATCTGGTTTATGACACCATAATGGATCTCCCGCTCCTTTTATTCAGTTTGTAACTAAAAGGAAATCGATACCTATCCCATAATCATCGCTCATTGGCATTCATTACTTTTGCTGTGTACCATCTAATTAGCAGCCTGGTCTGGGCCCTGGACTGGTGCTTAGTCAGCATAATGGGCCATTTAACCTTGTCCTGCCGTATTCATTGCAATTAGTGTATGACTCGCTGGTTAATTCGGCTTGTGCTAGACTGCAGACCCTGTAGAGCTGTTCAGTGACATGTCACGCAGCCAAGGGGGAAGTGTGTTTACATTGTAGCTACAAGTGCCATAGAAGGAGAGTCAGCTGGCCTACCCTGTGGAGGAACAGAATGAACAGTGACTTATGAATTACTGAATGCGGCCTGGTGAATAGGCTCCATGCTTGTCCCTGTATTTACATCTGTGTGTGAATGTGTGCATGTGCATGCATCTGTGAGTTTGTGTACACAATTTCCTAACTTTCTTCAAACTGCGGCACAATAATAGAGAACCTGACCTTGCAGGGGGGTAAATGTTAATCAATGACTCACAAGTCATGAAACGTTTGGTATCAACTTCCATATGTTTTTGAGGTTTGTTGAGGTGAAACGTGACCCTGATGGATGTTGTGAGGAGGAAACATGCCCTTGAACCGTTCCTTTGTCTTTATTACACAAAAACAACCAAACAAAAGATACATTTAGCTCTGTGCTGACTCAGACGTAATCCAGACTTGAAAGGAGTATCCTATGTTTATGGAGGATCCAGTCATTGCAAATTCTGTAGATTTTCTAATGTTTTGTTATTCACCAAAATGTCATTTATTTCCTTTTTGGAATTAAATCCATTGGGTCATAATATGTCAGGCATAGTAAACAGTGCAGTGCATAAGAATGCTTTGGGTACATCTCTGGCAAAAATTAAAAGACCACTCACTTACTGTTTCACTCATTTCTCAATTTATGGGTATGTACCTGTTTAGAATATAATTTTATTTTGCAAACTGCAGCCTGGCTCTTCCCTGCTTCTCATTAATGAAGGGCTTCTTCATTGCTTTATGGGTCTTCAGTCCTGCATCCAGGAGCCCGTTATGAATTGCCCTAGCAGTGCACTTTACGCCACTTAATGTTTCCCATTCTTTTTGAAGGTTACTTGAGGTCATCCTCCGATTTATGAGGCACTGCCAGATAAGTTGATGATTCTGCACTCTATCTGGCTGGTTTCTGGTTATTTCCAGTGTCTCCTGCTTCACCGTGTTCTCATGTACTGCTGTCTTAACTTCAAAACTGGAAGCAGCCTGCCGCGCAGTGTAGCCATCTGCCAGCGGAACCAGGATTAAACCAGTATTTAAAAATGCAGATTTTAAATAATATATAGAATGATCTCAAGTTTGGTGATCAAACACTAAAGAAATATCAGAGCAGCAGAAACTACAGTATATAGCAATCATTTCTGGCATTCTGGTTTTGAGATAAATCTGTTAGTTCGACATTGTTCAGTCACTGTGATGGTGCTATCGCCTCCTGATTAAATCTTTTACCTCTTCATGTGATGGAGTCATTGTGTACATTGTGCACAGTTCTTCGAGTAGCTTCATTTATTAACCTTAATACATTATACATTATTTTAGACATAGTGCTGTTTGAACTGTGATGACTGGCCTGACTGATGATAGCATTATTATTTCTCCACACTGCCACCCAGAGATTCAATTCCATCACTGCATCAAATTGTGTCAACGGGCCCTGTGCTTTTTCTGGTTCTTACACCTGTACCTGTATTTCTCTTGACAGCATTAATCCTGCACATTCACACATTCACAAGTGTATCTGTCAGTCCCACTACCTAAGTGCCCATGTGCTGAGAGAAGGAAGGAGGTGTCATCTTCCCTGACCAAGTCCAATTGAAAGGAGCCTGTTGATGGGAGATGGAACCATTAAAATGAAGATAGTTATCAGCTGTCTTTACCCACAGTCTTGGCAGGAAGTGCTTCAGTTACTGACAGGTCAAGTCATCACACTTTTCCAGAGTCAGGAAGCAATGTTTCAGTGTTAACTGTGAAAATTTCTAGTCAATTACATTCATGTTTTCTTGAAATGTTTTGTGTGTGTTTACTTTCAAACCACTTTATTAGCATCGTAAACATTTTTTTGTAGCAAATATTAGCAAATGATAAGAATGAAATTCTTGCGTAATGTTCCACATGGCATAGTTGGCTCAACCTCATGTACTCTTTTCATGATGCCAGGTTGAGACTGTGGTGAAACCCAACACAGGTCATCTCTTGTGCGGCAAAATGGTGGCTTTTGAACACTAAGCTCAGAGATCCCACACCTCTGGAATGGAACCTCTTCCTCTGTTCCTGCCTAACGGTTGGACCCCAGGGAGTTGAACCACAAGCATCCATAACAGTCCCACATCCTCGTCTCCCATCCCAACCCATAGCGAAGTCCTGTCAACAGAATTACGAGCAGAGTAAACAGTGTTTGCTTAACACTTTGTTTCCTGACAGCTGTAGACAGATCTAGGTGTCAAACTTTCTAAGAGGAAGGGGACGGGACCCCATTAACTGCTGTCATCGAGGGAAATGGGGATGACTCCCCTTACTCAGAGCTAGAGGCCCAGACCAAAGATCAAAGAAGGGGGCGATAGCCTGTCTGCACACTAAGACACCACTGTTATTCCCAACTACTGAAAAGAATAAAAAGAGAAAATATGATTAATTCTGCTCTAGAGCACTGCATGTGGCATGAATTTTTAGCCTGAGACAATAGAGTGTACCTTGGCATCAAGGAGAAACCGCAGTGACGAAATCTATCACCGTGTGAAATCCCAAAAGCCATGAGAAAAAGAGGCCAAGAAATCTACAGGTTTCTCTGCCCATGTTAGAAGGGGGTGACTGATGTGCAGTGGTTAAAGACTTGTGACCTGAACATTATAAGGTCACAGAGCTCAGATTACAAGGTGGCAGCCTGGAGTATACCTTCAGCGAGGTTTTCAAAATGAGTCATAAATTTACTATTCAAATTAATTGCCTCAATAAAATACCCCAGCTGTTTAAATAAGCAAAATACCTTGATTTGGAAGAAAGTTTTAGCTAAGCAACCAAAATCTAAAATTCAAAGAGGTAATCATCGTACCTGATTCCGAGCCAGATAATATTCTCTCAGTCAGACAGGGGAATTGAACTATTACCTCATTGCAGTTGTAGGGCAGCAGGGGCCGAGCAGACTGGTGCACCTCCCTTGTGGTGGGTGGCATTAATGATTCGGCGCTATGTCGCGCACCCCAACCAGCCAAGGAGGACATAAATCATATGTGTGAAACGCAAGCCAAAAATGCAGTGGCCGACCACAGCCACATCCTGCTCAATACTAATGCAATAATTGTTAAAGTACGGCGAAGAAGAACAAGACTGGTTGACAATTCCTGTGGTCTTGGAGGGAATACGAAAACCAACTGTTATGGTTTCTGGGTCCACTGCAATGCCCAATTAGGGATGGGTGCACTGGCAGCATGACCCTCTTTTATTGCCACAGGAGATGTCCCAGCACGTCACCGGAGACGTCATTGCGGTGTGTCTGCTCAAGACGTTAATGCCGCTGACCCTTGATGAGCTGATGGACGACCTGAGCCTATTCAACGCTGAGGGGCAGTGAGGGTAGGGAAAGGGCTGATGTCTGCAGAAAATGTTTCACTGTTTTCCCAAGCACAATACATCTCCCCAGGAAGAGACAGGATATGGGAATAAAGGAGGGTAATAAAGCATGAGTAATAAAGGAGTGCTGCATTTTCATCAAGAATGTAAGGGGTGTAATGCACAGACTACAGTACAGCCATTGTGACACTGAACTTACTGCACTTTAAGATGTCTACTTCAACATGCAAGGGCAGGCTGTCAGTGACTCAGTGACTCATGGCACCCATTTGAGGAGTGCAAGATGCAAGTAGGTGCTAATTGTTCTTTTGTTCCTGACCTGCACCTAAAACATTTCCTGCATAAAAAGGTCTGATTGCGTCAAGATTTCACAAAGTAATATGTAGAGCAATCCATTGCTGAACACTATTTCTGATTTTGCAGATGAGAAGCTGGAGTCTATTTCCAAAGAAACATTATCTCTGAAAGTATGTTTTTCTAATCGTATTAACAGGACTAGTGTAAACCAGACCTTTTCACTCTTTAGAAGAGAAGTATATTCATAGCATAAGCTTCGGTCTATTGCATTTATCATCAGATTTGATCAAAAACAGCTTTACAGGCTCTCTACAAGCTCTTTATAGTGATTAATGCCCATTTTTCATAGCACAAAGAAGCTACTTTTCTGGAACATTCTTAGACATAACAGAAGCTGGCTATATTCCATAGCTAAAATATATTTGACGATAGCTGATATATTTGTAACATAATACTCAGCTGTTCAGTCTTTGTAAATTGTAACATCAAAGTATCCTTATGAATTTAGAAGCTGTCAAATTTTATTTAATGTATATGAATGCATGCTTCAGTATGTTAGGGGTTACTTACATCACTGACAGATTTAACTTAACGGGAATCAATAAAGTAAGGAAGAATAGCAAACTGGTTATCACTACATGTTGTGTGTGATGTATTAATGTAGCCCTGGATGTTATTTTGATTCCATTTTGAATTTTAAGTGTATCCCTAGAAGACCTGAGAAGGAGAGTTTAAATGCGCTTTCTCCACTGTAGATCAGGGCTGCTTGACAGGAGAAGGACCTACAAAGACCAACAATAAATCAAGCACTGCTCTGACAAACAGACAAATACGCACAGAGGTATATATACAATCGCCGGACAGGCAGGCCAGGCTGTTAGCGGCTCCATTGGCATCCTGCTGGGGAACAAAGGGAACTGTGGGGTCTAGCTGAGGAGCGATATGTCAGACACTGTCAGCTGGCCTCCATCTATGTAAAAGCATAAAGAGAAGAGAAAGATCAAAGAGACAGGCGAGGGGAAGCAGAGTCTCCTCTGTGATATCACCTTACACCAAAGCATTCTGTCGAACCCCTTCCCAGGTTTGGAAAACCATGCTTATTATTTTGTAGGTATAATAAATATAATCAGTTAGAGGGACAGTTGGGAATTCTGCTTAAAGATGTCCAGATTCCAGGAGGAATGTGGATGAGTGAGAGAGTGAGATCAACTGATCTGCTGTGGTCGGTGTGGATTTCCTCTCTGGCACCCCTTTGAAGTTACAGGCTGCGCAACACATTTGTCCGATCAGACATTTGACAAGTTGATTCAGATGTTCATAACCTTCAGCCACAACCTCGCATGCCTCCACATTGTCCCCGGAGTGGACACAGAACTGACAGCGCACAAGCCTGCTTTGAGAGCCCCACCAACCCCCATGGTCAAAAAACAATATAGGGGTGACATCATCACCATAATGTTGATGCTTTTGAGACAGAAAGGGATTCTCCAAGGCTGAGCCTGAGGAAAGTGAACTATGGCCAGGAATATTCTGCGAAACATATCGATTGGGCACATGGGGATGGCTCACCATGGTTACCCGAAGAAGGCAAGGAATCAGACAGAAAATATTGCATGAACTGAGCATCATCGTCAAATCAAATTCGACGGGGACAGCTACATGCAGAAACAGACCTCCTGCTCTTCACGCTGACAACCAAAAAGACACTCTTCAACCTCATGCTTTTACAATTAGCCAAATAGCAAGAAGACCCTTGCAATTTTACCCAGGTATAGAGAATGATATCTTAACAAAGGAAATTAGGCCAAGTACCTTCAAGAGCAGGGCCCTTCCTGGGACTTAAGATGGCAAAGATGCAAAGGTATCTCTTAATTTAGTTTCAGAGGAGTCAAATTGCAGCACCTGCCCAAATAAATCAAAAACCCAATACAAATCAATTACGTCCCAGTGCATCTTATTCCTCCAACCTGAACCACAATTTCTCCAGGTCATTTTTCAGTTTTTTCCCTATTCTGTGCTGGATCACCAGTAGGTTGGCCGAGCCAGGTGGTTCCCAGGCTGTAATTCTAAACGCTGCATTAGTTTTTATGTCATACTGTGGAGTCAATCGCACACTTTAAAGGACCTCCATCAGGAGGGAAGAAGCCCTTTCATCTCCTGTCACCTGGCGAATGGATTAGTCATGCACTTGGGCGGGGGGGTCCATGGTTAGGTCAGGTTCTTCTGATCCCAAGAAGGAAATGGTCTGGTACCCCCATTTCCCAGGTGCTGTGTGTTTGTAACGGATCGGTACCGTGATCAGTCATCTCCTTAGCCTTAAATCCCAAACACAGTACCGGTTGAAGACCGTGTGGCACCCAAGGCAGGCTTCACCACCAGCGCCCCTGGCCGAGACAAAGTGAAATTGGCCTCCAAAGTGGGCACCCTCTCAGAAGATGGCCCCCCAGGTAGTCACCTATGCTGCCTAATAGGCTGATCAACAGAGCTCACACCAACACGCTGGAGACATATTTCTTCACTGTCAACTTTGAGCAGTGGTGCAGTGGCTAGCTTATATATTCTGGCAACATTTTCTGAGTAACACGGCATTTCGCCAGTCGCAGAAGCACCGTTGGAATATTGGGATGTACCTTGATATATTAGCACAATCAAGCCACAAGGGCATGAGTAATACATTGAGTAACACTTTGTTTACCAAAGCAAACAGAGATTAGATAGAGAGGGAGCAGGTAGGATAAGAGACAAGCACCAGCCAAGGACACACTGGCAAACTGGGAATCTACCACAGAACCTAATCTGTAACTTTCTAAGGTGAAGGACTTTCAGGGAATAGGACATTATAGGTTGTACTCACACTAGGCGATCTGTTCAATGCCCAAGCACATTTGACCCCTAAAGTCCAGTTCGTTTGACCAGTGTGATCGCTGCATATTGTGCATGACATGGTTAGTCAGCTTTGGGCATGGTACAGTAAGCATCTAGTGTGACCACTAATGATGCACGGAACAATCATGACATCAATTATGCGACTGACACACGCACGCGCACATGTACACTGTACAACAACCGGACCTGGAACAAACAGATCGGATAGGCTCAGATTGCGTCATTTTTCAAAACTGCGTTGTGAAAAAAATGACATGTACAGCTTGGGTAGCGACAAACATTTCACAAACATGGCGGCAAAGGATTACTAATATTTGGTATTTGGTAAAATATGGGACAACCTTCTTATACATGCAGCACAAATGAATAAAAATCACCGCCTTGTATACTAGATAAATCTATTTGTATCATTGTGCTTAAAACAACTCAAAATAAGGACATTAATCATGTATTGCATTTTGCTGTGTGATAGCACTTTCCTTCCTATTTTTTCTTTAACAGGAAAAAGTCACAACGAAATCATAAAAGTGTGCTCAGGCCGGGATCATTAAGCGCAATGTGAGTACAGGCCAGTGGGGGGAGTAGGGAAGAGGGACAATCCTGCCCGAGCATGGTACAAGGCATGTGGGCCAAGTGTCAGTACAGTTTGTCACCAACTGGTGGATCCCACTTTGCATCAGGACCGAAATACAGTTGAATCTGGACTGTGTGATTGATTCCTTCCCCCGATCAGCAATCAAATTTTTTTTTTTGAATGCAGTGAACCTTTGCATTGCGTTGCTGACGGAACCTCGATTGGCCCTCGGAATCCCTAATTCAGCTGGGGACCCCTGCTTCAGATTTTTCAGACAGTATAGGGAAGTTTTGGATCTACCTATCCATTTTCGAGCGTAACATGGCCTTTAACCTTTGTTTTTCCTTTCAGCGAGTTGCGATTTTGTGTGTAATGCTGTGTGTGATTACCCTAGGTTGTCCAAGCCGAATCAAAAACAAGAGGTAGATTAGAAATTTAGAGCGAAACAGGTCATTTCCCACGGATGCACAAACACTGACCTGTTGTGTGATGCCCTTTTATGCGCAGATACTTTGTTTACACAGCCTTACTATCTGACTCCCAGAAGGACAAATGCTGTGAACCATCTTCAATGAATCTTTCAGTTAATGATGTGAGGATTACCATTAGGCTGTGAGCATTGTGTTACAGGAAGGGGTGACCTGGAGCCTATCGCAGGCTGTATGGGACACCTGGGGTTTGCCCAGAAGGGAATGCACAGAAATACATATACTAAAGGCAATTTAAATATGGCAGTTAATCAACAGTGGTGGACAGTGAGCCACCACACCAACCATAGACCATAAATATACCACCCTATTGCAATTTGTATGTATCAAAGGAAATTCCATCCATCCATTTTCTGTAACCATTTGTCCTATTCAGGGTCACTGGGGGCCTAGAGCCTATGGGCACAAAGCAGGGAACAACCCAGGATGGGGCACCAACGCATCGCATGGCACACTCACACAGGCACACCTATAAGCAATTTGATAACTCCAGTTAACCGCACAGTGATACAGGGAGAACATGCAAATGGTGGAGACTCAACCCCTAACCCCAGAGGTGGGAGGCAACAGTGCTGACCACTGTACCACTGTGCCACTCAGAGAAAACCTCCTCAGAAAATTAGCAAACAAGGGAGTATTTTGAAAAGAGATAGAAAGATGGGAACATCAAAAATCTCAAAGCATATTCAAAACTGAATACTGACTTTGCAAAGATGCAAGACAGTGCAGCAGCACCTTCAAAATTTAAGGAATACGCACATGGATTTTTTTCTGATACTTTTCCCGTTATTTTTCCATATTGAAATATTTTGTTAAAACGTCAGGTTTTCATATGTCATTAGAGCATATACACTTGTTATAATAATCTCAATGTTTTTCCAAAGGGGGTGTATCTTCATTTCAGCTCATTATCCGCCATGAGATTCTCATTCCTAACACATTGCGTTCAGTCTTGTACTCTTCTTCTTTTACATACGGCATGCACACATATAAGGTATGTACAAATGGGTATTTTGTATTTTTGCATCTTTAAACAGTATCCTGCACACACCTTTGGCACATACACACTGCCACTTTAGTTACCTTCTCACATACCTAACCTTTTAATCCTTTTTTGTTTTTATACTTATATTCTATTCTATATTGCATTATATTGTCTTCTTTATTTTTTGGTATTTTTAAGCTGTTGCTTTAATCTCTTATCTTTATTTTCCTCTACCCCATTCTTTTCTTCCCTGTATCTTCCCCACGTTGTCTGACTCTTATCTTACCCAGCAATTAAGCATATTAATCCTAGGCTGTCTGTCTTGTTTTCCCGGTCTCTTCCAATCATTCTCCTTTCCCATTAGCTTTGGCAGCCTGCTCCAGTTCACCTTCAACTCAACCTAAATTTAACTTCTCCTTCTTCTCCTTCCTGTCCAGTTGGGTGGTGTCCTGCACAGCTTTTGGATTTTGTCCTCCACGTTTTAAAAACCTGATGGATTATCCTCACATGAGCCTCATCTCTTAATGGGTTCCTTCCCCTTATCTTGGGTTTTGCACAGTTGGGCAGAAAATTCTACCAGGTTCTGGAGAAAGGTCTAAAATCTCAAGGCGGCGGCTGATTCTGAGATGCTGGAACCATGCAGCTCAGCTGGCATGTCCATAATCGCTTAGAAGATTAATCTTAGCCATTTTATTGCTTAGTGACAAAGTACCTGAGCCTCTTGACACATGTACCTGTGTGCTGTATGTATTCTTCTGCAGCCACACGGTTTGCAGTTCGTAGGAGAAGGCTGCATGCATTAATGAGCAGGTGGTACATGAGTGTAATAGTGATATTCAATCAGAATTTGATTGATGCTGTTTAATATGCGGCACTTAAAAATGCAAGGTCATAGAATGACCCAGGTACATCATAAAGAATAACACAAATTTGGTGAAAGATAGCGTTTGATACAGTACTTTATTTAGTTTTGCTTTTAACAAGATTTCTACAGACATCATAATGCCAAATGCTATTCTTTAAAACAGCAAACACTGGAAAAAAATTTCTGTGTGAACAGAGAACAGAGAATGTGGGGCGTGCTGGGTGTGACTGTGGCGTTGACCCCTACCCTGGCTTTCTTTGAGTGTGCATGGGTCTCTTCTTACTTCCAGCGTCCAAAAACATGTGGCTTGGGAGCAATGGAGTTTCTAAATTACTTGTGGTAAGGGAGTGTGTGTCCCATGATGAACTGACGTTCTGTCTAGGATGTCCCCTGCCTTGTAGTTTCTGGGATGGACTCAAACCTCAGCATAACCCTGCACTGGATGAGAGTTTGTAGGAAATGAATAGACAGAAACAGGACTGCACCAATCATTACTTTATAGGTCATTACAGGCCAATCAGAGGATTTGAAACTGACCTCTTGTAGTTTCCTTGCAAAAAACAGACACCTTACCACATCTTATATTGACAAGGATATCCTTCTTTTGTGTTGCTGCAGGATTTTTTGTATTCTCTAATCTAAAGCCGGATTGATACTTTTAAAGTTGAAATGTATAGGAAACGTGGTTTTTTATGTTGTTGGAGGGATGCTCTGTGGAGCTGAAGAAACTGAGGGTGGTATCTGAAATCCTTCCTTCAGCTAACATGGGAATTATAGTCTTTAGGTAGCTAGTAATCCCCTCAGACCACATTAGCAACCTTATTTTGTCCTGACCTTCTCATTACCCTGAGAGAACCTCTATACCTCACAGAGAACCACATAAGCAGGCTCTGCCCATCCTTTACATTGTGAAGACCCATCCCTCCTACAGACAACCAATCTAATAATAAAACAAACAATGAGAGCTACAAACTACTAATAACGCAGTTCCAATAAAAAGCCCCTTACGTCCTGCATCAGTGGGGGTACACATCTTTACTGTCAGTATTGCACAAGAATATTTTTACAGCTGTTCCGTGTGACCAATTAATCAACCTTTTTATTTTCAGTTAAATGCTTGAATGATTCACCTTTCCGAATCATTCCGGAAACTGTCCTGTTATGCTTTGTCAGCCATATCACCCCTCCAGCCTCACCAGAGCACTCTCCTGGGTTAGTTGAGCATACAGGAACATAAATCCTCTGTCTGTGAGTCTGTATTCCTCTACCCCTGGTCATGTGTGTAATACTTGTATATCTCCATTTGTGGTTTATTCTGTTTGTATGTAATAGCATAATGTCTGGCCAGTATACATGTGAGAAGTGTGAGAGGCTAACTAACACTAAAAAGTAATAAGTAATTGTACATGGTTTGTCTCCAGGCTCCAGACAAAACATCCAGTACCTGCAACCCCCCCCTAAAAGAGAGGTCAGAGGTCATCGATTGCTCCAATAGACATCCGAGGGACCCCATGAGGACCCTCACTGGCTTTGCGTCAAAGAAAACTTCTCATTCTGTTTTGATTTTGATACAGAAACTGGTCAGATGCAGCTGATTAAAGAGCTTTTATTATTCTTTGTGGTTTCTCTCTCCAAAGTGGAAGTTTTTCCAGTAAAACATCAGCCATCGAAAGGGACTCGCAATGTAGAAAGATGCATACTGAACCTCAGCGCCCTCGCTCCAGGCTCAAGTTCGAACACTTCATACTCGCTTAGGTGTCCTTTGGGGCTAATCTGCGCTGGCCTCTCTCACGTGGCCTATTGTCCGGCCCTAATCCTGTTAGCTGAATTCCGAATCACTCTAATCCACACAGGGAGCAGGTTTACTCTCCCGAAAAGGGCTGCTTCATTACCTCTGGAATGCCAGGATACAGCTGAACCCAACACACAGGTAAAACTTCATCCATCTCCCTGTTCCTGAAGGCAAAGTGTTTGTCGCTCAGGGTTTTCTGAGTCTCCCTCAGATGATGGCTCAGGTACTGGAGTAGGGGCTGCTCGTGTGGGTCTCTGGCATAACTCAGAGTGAGGTAACTGTAAGTCTTAGGTCATTAACACTAACTGAGACAGAGCTCAAGGCAAATTGCAAAAAGGGATCTGGTGCTAATTTGTGATCCGTGAGTGCATGTGCGTATGTGTGAGTGTGGAGCGTGTCTACAGGAAAGTGAAAATTAGGTCATTTGAATGATGGTGCTAAAATGTTTTTGGAAACTGATGGGTAGGCCAGAAAGGCCAGGTCACTGAAGGGAAAACAATGAAGTCAGTCTAAAATAGGGTGAAGCTCTCTTTTTTCCCAGGTGAAAAACACCAGCAGTGTTTTTTTAGCTGCCTATATGAGTGTGAGAGAGAGAGGGGACGCTCACAAAGTCACCTCACCAAGCTGGCCGGCCCGGCTTCCTGCTGTCTAATTTATTGTCATCTGGCCCGTTAAAACGAACCATACAGGTGTATAAATGTCACGCTTTGGCAATACAAATTGTGGGCACCACGCCAAGATGATGCGATCACCCACTCGCAAATACCACGAGACCCAGGTGCATTAACACCCAGGGAGCTGTTTACACAGCTTGCCTCTTAAAAAATACAAATATAAAAAAAAAAAATCTGAAAATTCTTTTAGACGGCCTTGAGTTAACACACTCTCTGCCTGAACCCTTAAACCTCGGTCACAATCGACAGCCGACCTTAAACGCACCTCTCCGATAATGTGTAGGTACTTAAAGCCCATCGAATTTGTCTGTTGCAGAATTTGGCAAATGTGCAGAACTGATCCATGGGTGCCTAGAGGTATTTTGTTATTATAAAGGGTCAGCTGTAAATCTGAAACGTCAGAATGTGGGTCTGGGAGTTTCAGACACAGGCCTGCACGTGGCTGAGGCCTGCGTGGTTCTCCAGGAAGGTAACTGTCTGTTTCCACCACTGATGACAGTTCCAGCAGATTTATAGGAGGAGCTCAGACTGTTTCGCTGTGGCGTCTATGGTTATTTCATTCACCCTTAAGCTCCCACTTAGGTCTGTCTCTGTTCCCCTGCGACAGGAACTGCTGCAGTCAGTTTATCTCAGGTGTTATCTGCCATTCTGCTAGTCTGCAAGAGATTAGGGTCAAAGTCGTTAAATCACTGATTAAGTTTTGTGACCCCCACCACTAATTACAAACTGCAGTTTAGCTTAATGCCAATAACAGCAGGGGTCTCCATCCTGTTTGAGCATGCTTTTGTGTCTTAATTTTTATTTTTCTGCTTAACACTGAGCTTTTAACGTCAGATAAGGTCAGGCAAGGTTTCTTCAGTCTAATAGTTTTGTTGTACTAATTGTTTCATCTGGAAATTTAAATTTGGTATGAATGAGGACGATTTTGGACCAGAGGCCAGCTTCTGATTGTGACTGATGGACTCTGTTACTATTCTGTGGGTTAACTTGACCTCCTTGCTCCATTTCAGGATGCTTAGCTGGGTTGTGAAAGTAGTTCCTCAACCTCCAGGACCTTCTGGAAAATTAGATGAGGGGAATAACAGCCAGGTAGGGGCACAAATGAGTCCGGACAGTTTCATGACAAAGCTACAGATTCCCCACTGTCTTCAGGCATAAAAGAAGAACACAGATTCACGTTTATATTGTTAATGCACGTTTTTCATTTCCCAACAGGAAAAGAATGATACATCTCAAGACAAGGTCACAAAAGAAGGTGAAGATATTTTTCCAACCACACTGAAAAATCCATTTTTACCTGTGACTCTAATCTCAAGTTTACATGTGTTCTTGCTGTCACACACTGACAGTACAAATTACTGCTATTGGTGGACTGAATAGTTTTGACAGCCAGAGTTACAGTGCTTTATACAGTATAATGGCTTTATCATAAATACAGTTCTTTATGTACATGAACAATTGAATTTCTATTGTGTGCTAGCAGAAGGTGGCATAGTGGTTGCCTTGGTGATCAGCAACTCTGTGCTAAAAGTCAATAGCCTCTGACCCAGATTGGACTGATTGCCATATTGGGTTCTTTCAGGGTCAGTTAGGTGAATGCAGGACAGGGGTTACAGCAAAACTAGAGAAGCATGGATGTGGTATAGCTTCAGGCTGATGCGTTAAATTGCATTCTGGGGGTTTTAGCGAACTGATGCATGTTTCTTAAAGGGGCCTTGTCCTATTTTTTTTTGTTTTTAATACTTTGTTACCAAAAAAAAATGCTTAATTAAACCTAATACTCCTGTACCTCTGTTCCACCTTTATAAGAGTTTTCTATCACCTACCTGTCAGAATCAGCCGTAACAGAAACCCCACAGGTATATGCGATTTGCAAGTATATGCAAGTAAACCCACGTTATAAAAATTACTATTGTAACTGGTTATTAAAATGTTCACTTTATCATTGTTAGTATTAAATGTATAGTTTTTTTTCTCATTTTTCACCAGAGGCAACGTCTGCACAAAAACCAAAAGGTGAATCCACAGAAGTAAACAAGTAAGAATGTGACTGCATGTGGCGTGCATTCTGCTGTGTGAGCATTTGTTTGTTTGGAACAATGTGCACAGTGTGCTGTACTTGTGCACGTGATTTGAAAAGAGTGCAAATAACAGGAGAGATATAATGGTAGAAGGCCATATGGAGATGGTTTTACTGGCTCTCTTTATTCTGCTGACCCTTTCGCTGAGCTGGGGGGGAGGGTTACATGAGACAGGTATTAGGGGGATCAGCAGCGTCAGTTTGTGAAGGATTGAGCAGACATCGTAATGGCCTGGTAACAGTCACAGCACTGAACAGGGAAGGAATGTTTGGTTTTTTAACCATTTAAACCTCTTTGTCTACCCACAGCACCCAAGGGGGAGTGCTGACCTGGCTTTCGGGTGGGATCACTAATGCATTACCGCAACCCCCTGCATCCCCCACACACGCCAAGGTGGGAACCGGAACCGCAGCAATAGATCATTCCTGTGCTATCAGCCTAGACGATGCATTAAACCAGCGTTTGTCAAACCGGACCCACAGATGGTCCACTTATTTGCTCCCCCCCCCCGCCCCCCAGTCTACATTCTTGCTCCCAGGAGCTGGGAGGGAGCAAAAACATGGGCTGTTTGGGGGTCTCTGAGAAGCGGTTTAACAAACACTGCATTAAACGAATCAAGATAAAATCACTTTATCTGTCACCTTACTTGACACTTGACAAGTGCAGGTGAGTAAAACACTTGTGTGCAAGTTCACAACAGCAGCAATGAAGGAGTGCAAGTGGCGCAAATAGGAAGTATACAAAAAAAAAGCCAAAATACAGCATTGTAATGCTGGATAGCAGGAAAATCAGGACAATAAGCTCAATAAATACAATGAACAGCCACACGAATGTAAGTATGGTGGAGTGTGGTGGCTTTGGATGACAGAATGGGTTCATTGACCAGAGCTGTCATCAAGGACTGACCAGGCAGACAGTGATGCTCTGCCAGCAGATGAGGTCTGACTTAATGCCTGCTTCACTTTCTGACTGGAACCAGCCATGAGACACACACACAGCTAGAAGTCAAAGGCACAACCACCAAAGCTATTACTGCTCAGCTCTCTGCACCCCTCTCTCAAACATCCGTCCTGCTTGAGTCACATGTAGGTTTTTCACTGTCATTTATCTATCTTCACTGATCCTATAATTTCACACTTAGCTTGTCTTCTGTTTCAAACCCTCTGTCATTCCAACAGATGGCGGCGGAGACCAGGTCAGTGCGTACAACAAGCTACAGCTACTGTGTCCTCAACAGTCACCCTTTGCCTCGACACCTAGTGCAATGTCACAGTCAACAGTAAAGCAGTCGTTAAGTGTATTTTAAACTTCATATTAAATTTTAAGCAACAAGCAAGGCAAACATTAAGATCTCCAACTTCCTGAATGAGAGCGTTGATGTGTGGGTGAACATTCACAGGTACGTAATATGACTGGACTGTTATGTGTTTTCTGTCCCTGTCATGGGAGCAGTAAACCTGCGGAAGAGTAAGTAGACAAAACAATGCTTTCAGAACCTTCTCCAAGTTCTAGTTTACAAGAGGTAAACCAGCTTAGGCCATTAGCGTCAACACAACCTGAATATTATAGCTGTTATGTGCATTTACACATAATGTACACTGAACACTCCAAAAGCAGTTGGTAACTCATGTCCCGCTACCATTGCAAACCTTTACAGGAGTTCCTATGTACTTATACGCTGTTAATCATTGCTATACTGTTAAGGTCACTACAGCCTGTTTCTCTAGGACGCATGCAGTACATAGCACGATATTCCTGCTTGTCTGCAAGCTCAGTTATACGAATTGTTCCTCCCATCTTTGTATGTGCTGCCCTCTAGTGTCCACTAGCATCTACAATGAGTCTTAGAAATTGACGCTTTTTATGACTGTCCGGTTCGATCCTATAGGCCGGATGAAAAAGTAAAGGAACCAGAAAAATCTACAGAAATAAGGCCAGAGACCCCGAAAAATGTCACAGAGGTGAGGAAACTTTTCGATGTACGATACTGCTAATAATGGCAAACTTTGGGTGAGATGTACTGCTATTCTGCATTAATGTTGTGTACATAAATCAGGGCGTCTCAACCTTTCCAACCACACAGTACTGCTGGTCATCGTGCAGTTTTACCATGTCAGCAGTCGGGGCCGGAGAAGGAGTGGTCCCCCTCAATAAATTTTATTGCAATAATTATTTCATTATTTCTATATAAGTAGATATCTATAATTATCACAATATAATTCAAGTCATTATTTCCACTTTTGCTTAAAACTCTTAGAATTGCCCCGAAACAGATTCAGAAACCGAAAAAGGGCAACAAATTTGATATTGCTGGCAGAGGTGTCACCTGGCTTGTAGCGAAAAATAAAATGTTCCATTTTTAAACAATACTGGATGTGATTTGTCCTGTACGTCTTCTGATATAAACTGATCAAGACCCTAATTGCTGGTGTCTGTGATTATAAGCACTTGCATTATGTATGTTCTGCTGCAGCGATTCTCAACCCATGGGTCGCGACCCGTTCTGAAGGGGTCGCGACCCGTTTAGCCCCAAACCTCGAATTAACCTACATAAACGAGTCTTGGGTTTGAAAATGCTTAGCGCAAGACTAGCGAACAGTCAACCAATCCAAGAAGCCAAACCACAGACGCTTAATCTAAAATTCACTGCCACATCCAATCGGATTTGTGTTGATTGGTGTAAATTGCAGAGTGCGCTGCACATATCATTAATTTAAACTTATACTTGATATAGGGTCGCCACTGAGCTGACATGGTAAAAGTTGGATCGCGGTTCAGAAAAGGTTGAGACCCACTACTGGAGAGCAATGCTTCCGGTGGCGGAATACGCTTGCCGTATTTACACTTTTATGTGGCGCAAGTTTTTGGCAGATTACAGTAAAGCCGACACACCTTTTCCGCAGGTTCAACCAACCGCGGATGAAAAACATTCGGAAACAAATCCAGACAGTTCCTGAAAGCAAAATTGAATTTGTCGCGCGTGATTTTATATAAGGGACTCGAGCATCCGTGGTATCCGCGGGGGTCCTGGAACAAATCATCCGCGGATACCGGGGGTCGACTGTACAAAGTATAAGTCTGTTTCCTGTCGGATTTTAAACTGCAAAAAAGTACCGCCATACTACCGACGTCTTCTTACCTTGTTCATCCACAATGTCACATTTTGTATGACAGTAAATCATATCATTCATATTGCACAGCTCCTTGGTAAGTTTAAACCGCGTTTCCCCGCCGCTGGCCGCGGACCAGTGGTTGAGAAACACGGGCGTGGAATAAGTAAATCCATTGCTGCTGTCAAAACAAATAGCATTATCAGTCACTAGCAAGCAGTTTTATTTTTGTACATTTTATTTTGCTTTTTTTATTCATACAAATGTAGAATAAAATTTGAGATTGTATGTGTCCTCAGTTATTTCGCGGTGTGTAGCTAGTTTTAATAACTATTTTCGGATACGAACTTAGCTGCTTAACATGTATTTTTGGGTAGAAAATTAATGTAATGAACCGTTCCGTATCATACGGATTGTAAGCCTTCTGAACTTCACTTCATTCATAAAACAAGTGATAACGACTTCTGGCTATTCCAGAGAGGATCACAGGTAAACTACGCCAATGCTACGCATAACAAGAGCGCTCTCTATTCCCCACTTCCCCACAACTGCCCTACATACATAAACTACTGCTAAAGAAAATGGGTAAAGCAGCCAGGTTGGGTAGAGACACGGCAACCCTGCCCACGTTCAGTATCATTGGCCCCGAACCAGCATAAGCTCCTTCCACTATTCATGTATTTGAATAATAAAATACTTACCTTGCATAAGAACAAGATCCTCCCCTGAGGATTGTTTTATGCATAAACTGGGCTGGGATGAGGAAACTGAGTCAGCTGGGCAACAAGTTCATGCCCATTCACCAGGGAATAAAAATAAGCAAACTTAACCTGATCCTATACTTTCCCACGGGAGGTAATCAATCCTTCCCCCTTAAAAGAAATCAGCCGCATCCTCATTACCGATCTTCATTGTCAGCAGCCCTAACCGGTTGCGAGGGATACCCTCCCAACTCAAAAATTGCCCACAGCCAAGCTCTCCAGTGGATGCAATACAAATTACTTGGCTCTGTCATTCTTTATTCCTCGTCCCTCAAAGCGGTTGAAGTTGTTTTTAAAACCCTCCAAACTGGGTGTTCCTGCACTACCCCCAAATTACTCATAGGCGGGGCCTTTGAATCCAAAATGAACAATCTGTCATTGGAGCTAGCTGGTGAATCCAGCATGCGGAGTGACAGATAATGGATACCATGTTTGTTTGTATGTTGTATATTAAACAGTATTACGGTATAAATCCCTTTAAAGATTTACAAGTCCATGCATCTCGGGAGTTGAATCTGCATGTTCTTCCCAAGTTCAAACTGAATCCCTCTTGATCTAACACATTCTTTGAGGTTGAGTGAAGAGTAAAAATGTCCTTATGTATGTGAGCTTGCCTCCCATCCTGAACAAGTTTTGCTCATTTACTTTCATCCTTCTCAAGCATCCTTCTCAAGCCGTCATAAAATCATGTGAATGATGTCGATTATGATAACAAACTTGAATCTTTATTCTTTCTCAGACATGTAATGCAAAGGATATCCCAAGTAAGTAAAACCACCTGAAAGACATTAGGCTTTACTATTCCGCATCATATGGGTTAAATTTATTGCCAATGCACTGTTAACAGATGCATGGAACTTTTTTTAAATATTAGCAGTGATGTTTCTGTATGTGAGCAGTTAGAAGTGTTATTCTCTTGGTGGTAAGATTACTAAGGCTAACTCTGTGCCCAGACGCAGAGCTGGTTCCGCAAATATCAGTGGTGGAGATCATGTCTGACAGAGAGCCATCAGAAGTGGACAACAACAAGCAACCTCTCTCTCCCAGGTGTGATTCTCTCTGATCTGCCACCATCCATGCATCCAGAGGTGGAAACTTCAGGTCCAGAAAGTACAAATCCAGACCAAGATTTTGTTTCAAACAGCTAGTTGAGTATTCTATAAACCAGTTGAGTACTCTATGTACTCTTTATACTCAACTGGTTGGTTGAAACAAAACCTTGGTCTGGATTTCTACTTTCGGGACCTGAACTTCCCACCGCTGCCTGCGCCCTTCAATTTCCCACTGCTTCTGTGTTATTAGTACATTACACCATGGCCCATGCCTGGGTAACTTTGGAGGTTCAAAATTATCATAAAAATGATGAACAATCAAGAAGCACATTATCAGCAAATAATTGTATGCAAACTGATAAAAGCCTGCACTATATCTGTGCTTTTTTTTATTAACCAAAATGTGATTTTTAGGTGAGGCAAACAATATTGGTTACTCACTGAGTATTGCAATTTGAAATCTACCAATCAGCTATATTTCCGCAATGTAAATTTACTGTTACTACATTGACAACAACATTAGCCAAATCTCAACATGTACTGCGATGCAATGAAGTGCACTGTGATTTGAGCGGCCTTCGACAATTTAGAAGTTAAACGAAAAGACAGAAGGTTATATCTGAGATTTTCCAAAAGCAAACATGACTTTATGCCCCCACTCCCTGTTCTGCCCCCCCCCCTTGTTCAGATGTGTTCTGAGTCAGGTTTTCTTTCTAATTCTTAGTAAACCAAAAATTTTTAAAGCTGGTGTGATTCCTCTCTATCTGTCTGCATCTGTACGCAGGGTCCTTGGCTGGTTGAAGCACAGCTTTGAGAAGGTGATCCCTCAGCCCCCAGAGGTCCACGCTCCTGTCAACACAGAGACCTCTTTGAAAAGGGTCACCCCTGCGTCTTCTCCAGCTCCAACTCCATCTTCTTCCACCACGCCACCTCTAGTACCAGCTCCAGCCCCAGAAGTGGCGAAAGGTGGGTGAGGTTATCATGCACTGTCAATCATCTAGCATGTATAAATCACCAACTTCATTGGTTTCCTAAGGAGTTTAGCATGCTGTGACCACACGCATGGTACTTCTGTTCACCACAGGCTTTGGAGTCTTGCTTTATCAAGATCCTTATCTCATCATACTTGGATGGGCAGTATGGGTGGCTGATACTACTGGTGCTTTCAGTGTGTTTGTATCTCTCTTCTCTCCTCACTCAGTGACCTCAGCACCAGAAGAGCCGTCGAAACATGCGACAGAAGAACCCCCATTACCAAAGTAAGAAAGCCAAGAGGGATTTTTTATATAAAAAAGAAGTAGTCTATCCAACTTTATCAATATTGAGGTTATCAAATTTTATGAAATTTATTTATCCCTCAGAAGAGGGCGCCATTTAATAGTTCATGTTCTTAAGACAACTACCGGTACATATTTGTGGTACTGTAGGGGTGATAGCACAAATGGTCACTCAAATTGTACTTTCCTGCAAATACCATAGGCGCCGTTTCATCCTTTAGATATCTATCAGGTCATATAATGTCCATAACAAATGAAATGGCAGAATTTTAGCAAGATGTTTCAATTAAGACCAAGTTCTGTTGGTACAATTAAATGTGTTACGGGGACGAGGCATGGTGTATTATACTGGTGCCGCCACTTGAATAGTCTTACCCCCCCAAAATTAGTTTGTTGCATAAGATATTACATGCAGAATGGATAAACCAGTTGTCATAATCGGTCAAGCATCTTCTCTATACATCTCAATTACAGTCTTTTTAATATAAATGTGTCCTGAATTGATGAATTGCTCTCAGTTGAATCTTGACTTTCATCAATAGGGGAATGTTTAAAGCGTTAGATCGACCAGTGATCAGCCAGTTCTCTAAAACAGCTCATAGGTGCATCTCATGAACCTTCAGTTGTCAAGCATATACTGACAGAGCACACAGTGTTACAATTTGGAAATGGAAGAACAACAAGGAAATGAAAACGGTAAACAGCCAATAAGAAGAAGAGGAAGGGCAGGGAGGCAAAACAGAGGAAGTGGTAGAAGAGGCCAAGAACAGAGGCACGTTCCTGATGAAATAAGGGCCACGATTGTGACCATGTCCCCAATCAATGCCTTACAATGGCTGAGGCCGGTCGAGGGGGTCAAATGTTGGGCAAATAACCATGTCCTCAATCATTCAAATGTTTCATAGAGACTACAGGTATGTAATCCAAAAATGTACATGGTACTGTAATACTGTATATAAACTGCATTGCTTCCTATTGGAGCAATCCACTTGCATTTTATGGTATTCAGTAAATTTACATTATACAGTTACATACTGGACATGTACTGTAGCACACCCACATATGTATGCATATTTACAGTGTCTACATATGTATACCTATGTGTTTTTGTGTGTTACGGTATATGTACAGCATGTGTAACTTTATACTGTTGAAATCGATATATGTCATATAGAGAAAGTATAACCTTGCGCATTTTCAGCCACTGTCATCAAAACCTTGGCCATAGTTTACATTTTGTTCGTCATGTTCGTGAACAAGGACACAAGGCCTTGTCATTGTGGTGGCACTGACAAGTTCTTTGACATAAATATTTACTTTTGAGGGATAAACTAAGGATTTTGAGAAAGTTACAGGCTGTTGCAGGCAATCAGTCCATCATGCGGTGCTGTTTGTATGAATTGTCTCACGAAATGCACTTACTGTTTTGCAAATGTTATGGATGATTTGAGAAATGTACCTTAGCAACTGAGAAAAAAACCTTGTTCATTATGCTCAGCATTGCTGGGACAGTATATGAGAGTCATGTGACCTGATAGTGTGCCGGTATGAACCTCGATGCGTGTAGTTCTGTAGTTCCCAGCACACAGAGGGTTAAACACCGTGAAGCTGACAGTGCTGCAGTACTGAATTACTAAAAATGCCTCATATGCTTCTAATACTCATGTACCGAGCTATATATACAGCAAATGGATGTGAACCTCTCTAACACCAATGGGGTCCATAGACTAATTCATTCATTCAGACTAGCCATAATTCATTCTGCAATTTGCGCTTCTTTGATATGTTGCCCGGTTACCATTTTGTATTATACATATATCTCTGTAAATATTTCTGGTCTCATGCTCCTTTGCATATGATGCATTTCTATGTCTGTGCTTGTGTTTCTGTATTTGTGCGTTTTGTAGCTGCTATACTGCTGGCGTGACAATGAAGCACTACTGTGCACAAGCGGTGCAACAATGAAGATTCTTATATTACTTGTTTATATAGTAAGACAAGCACATCGTTTGACATAGGGAAAACAGTACATTTCTGTTTTGAGATGAAATGTACAATGGGTCTGCTTGTTTTACAGGCTTTGGTGTGCATGAGTATCTTTATTATAAGGAAATAAAACTGACCTAATGTTGATCTTAAATAAAAGCCGTTCTTAGTAGATTAATGCAGCCAGCAGCTGGAGAAATAATGTGGAGTTTGGAAGCTTCTAGATGGAATGGGAACATTGTGGTGCTAGAATAGGATTGTGCATTTATTCTTCAATGGCATTAACAGAATGGGTCTGTATGCCCTTCTCGTAGTGTGCTGAGCTGGATTTTTCAGGAACTGAGCCACAGGATGCCACAGCCTGTCGTGAAACACAAAGACAGCACTGCGGTGAGTGAGCTGGCAGAGTCGGGTGCGTGAACCCTATAACACGTGGCAATCAGAGTGAAAAGGATCCTGAGGTCTGCTGTTCTCAGTTCTGATTGGCTGAATAGCAGTGACATCACCAGCTAGATTCAGGGCTAGAAGTTCTGTCGTCTGCTTAATATATAAATGTCTGACTCTGTTCTCTGGCATCAAGATTTGCTCTCATCAGTGTGTCTCACAGGAGAGCAAAATGAGGTCTGCGTAAATTACAGAGTGCATATGAACTGTACTCACACTCATATAACTGCTGTCATTCTTCAATAACTTTCCCTGTCTTTTTGTTGTATAGGGTGGCACTGAGGCTGTACAAAATGGTAAGTGACAGTTTTTTTTTTTAGAATACATTTAATCACATTAGTCGGCTGTCTGCATACAACGAAGGGACAAGAGAATTCCATAAAGTCAACCCAGCAGGAAATATAGGCTGACATTTTTGAGAAAACACCAGACCTGAACCATTCCTGTCCAAGTTTATGTTTTGTATCACTTTGGCAAATCAATCCGACACTCACACTTGCAGGAAGTCCCTAGGCAGAGATCTCCTATGTCAGAGAACAGGGGGGGGGGGGGGGGGGGCATGGTGGCCCTGTGAGGCTGTAATGTGAGATTTAGACAAACTCAGCACCTCTTCAC
>JAODKC010000021.1:23307574-23337357 GCA_026777985.1 Mormyrops attenuatus | reverse complement strand
CCCCCCCCCCCCCCCCCCCCCCCCCCCCCCCCCCCCCCCCCCCCCCCCCCCCCCCCCCCCCCCCCCCCCCAGGGTGTCCCTGTGAGGCTGTAATGTGAGATTTAGACTAACTCAGCTCCTCTTCTCCTTCGGTTTCAGGGGGGAAGGTGCTGACAGCCTCTCAAACATAAAGAGAATGAAGACTGAGGAAAATTCTGCCACACAGACAGGCTGACAGGCACAAGGACAGACTGACAGGCACACAGACAAACTGACAGGCACATGAGCAGGCTGACAGGTACACAGACAGACTGACAGGGACAAGAACAGACTGACAGGCATACAGACAAGCTGACAGGCACAAGAACAGGCTGACAGAAACACGGACAAGCTGATAGGCACAATAACAGGCTGACAGGCACATGGACAAGCTGACCGGCACAAGAACAGGCTGACAGGCACAAGAACAGGCTGACAGGCACAAGGACAGGCTGACAGGCACACAGACAAACTGACAGGCACATGGGCAGGCTGACAGGTACACAGACAGACTGACAGGGACAAGAACAGACTGACAAGCACAAAGACAAGCTGACAGGCACAAGAAGAGGCTGACAGGCATACAGACAAGCTGACAGGCACAAGAACAGGCTGACAGGCACACGGACAAGCTGATAGGCACAATAACAGGCTGACAGGCACACGGACAAGCTGACAGGCACAATAACAGACTGACAGGCACACGGACAAGCTGACAGGCACAAGAACAGGCTGACAGGCACAAGAACAGGCTGACAGGCACATGGACAAGCTGACAGGCACAATAACAGGCTGACAGGCACACAGACAGACTGGCAAACATAATGCGAAATATGAAGAAAGTATAACTGACTCAGAAACAAACATGACTGCTTAGTAGAGAAACAGAACAGCTAGGGCTAGCAGCTTTCACACAGCTAAAATGTATTACAAGGGAAATATTTATATTGCACAGTAACAGCCAATTAAATTGTCAGGGAATATGACCCTGAAATACTAGTTGTCCTTGTTCTGTCTGTGTTTCGTAGATTGTGTTGTGTAATTGTTTAATACCTTTAGCATGAGAGCACAAATTGTAAGTTGGAAATCTGGTACTTATAGCTGCATCAGACCAGTACACAGTATGAAATTAGTATGTTTCACCTTTGAGTATTGCTGTAATGCACTGGTAAATCACCACCCTTGTTTGGTCACAGCATTCGCTTGTTAGGTCAAACCAGGCACCGACTGACTGGGCATAGAAACCCCCCCCCCGCCACATGTTTCAAAGTCTGCATCTCTCATCACTGCGTTTGAGCTCCCAGAATGCAGCTGCATGTTTTTGTAGCTGTAACTGTTCACCCCCTGTGTAAATACAATCAGAGCCTGAAAATACATACCGCCATAACTGTAAATCACTGTTTCGTCAGATATTTTGGTGTTTTTTTCCTTTCTCTGCAAAAAGTTACCGCACGCCTAAGGCAGCTATCTTGTTGAAAATGCTTTGTGGTATAAAATAAAGACATGAGCCAGAGTACAGAGTACAGTGTGTTGTGTACGGGGGGGGGCATTTTACAGTGTTCAGGGCCCTTCATGGTTAGCATTCCTTGTCCATGCCGTATCACTGTACTGGCAAAGTGTTACCATAAAGGAAAGGGACATGGTTCAGACTCAATACTGATAAGAGCAGCTATTCAGGCAAGACACAAACCAACATTGGTTATGCTGAAGAAGAATTTCTTAAAGGTTTTCACAGATAATGGTAAATCTAAATAATGTTTAAAGCGGAGGGCTTAAGTATAAAACCATTTAAAAAGCTGTAACCATTCAGTGGATTTAAGTTTAATCAAATTATTTTGTCAATCTTTAAGGTAGACGCTACATGTGAACATTGGTTATTACGGCTAAAGCTTTGTGTGACTTAATCACAATTTACTGTTTTTTCTTAGCTGTTATAGTTCATATTGATGATCGTTATGATTGAGCTTTGCCAATCCCAAATGAGTGAAACCTTACTGCTGGTCATGTTCGTCATGCGACTGCTGGTCATGTTCGTCGTGCGACTGCTGGCCATGTTGGTCGTGCGACTGCTGGCCATGTTGGTCGTGCGACTGCTGGCCATGTTCGTCGTGCGACTGCTGGCCATGTTGATCCCACACATGGCTGCCTTTCCTGCAGGCTGTCTATATCATGATCCTGAGGAGATGGTTCTGGAAGATGTCGATCCAGACTGGGAGAGGGGAAAGTGGGAGATGCAGGACGTGAGCGTCCCTCTGGGCGTCCTGCCTCAAGTGTTGGCTATGCAGCAGGAGGATGCAGGCACACAGACTGGGCGCTGGACCCCTATCATGGACCGCATCAAGCGAGAGGCCGAAGAGGCTCTGCTGGCAACTCTGGAGGAGAGGCAAGGATGTAGATTTGGGGACACGTCTCTACCAATATTGTAGGAGGACTGTGTGTGTTTAAGGGGGTGGGGAGTTCAAGGCTGATTTGGTCCCTAGCAGTGTTGAAATCAAACCTACGCTCTTGAATTTGGTTAAAGGTTCTTTGTTGGCATACATGCTGTAACCAGGCCACCCATTTCAGGAGGACAGCCGGGGAAGTTGTCCCACACCTGGGATTGAGGGTGTCCAGGAGAGGCCCCATGCTGTAGCATCATAAACACTTTTGTCCTTCGAGAAATGAGGCTTTGAAAGGCACGATGGGTGGGGTTACCGTGTGGGTAGTGAGTTAAATAGGCTGGCGATCGCTTCAAGAGTCCAGATGCCAAATTTTCCAGTCATACTTCCTTCTAGTCCCCGCCCCAGAATCCTCTACTGCACCTCAGACTGGCAACTGAGCCCAGTTTGCTTTCTCCAGACTCCAACGAGAAAGGCTGGAGTCCGCGAGGATGGCGGAGGAGTTTGCCAGGCGGGCCGCCGAGAGAGCGGTGAGGGAGCTGGCAGAGGAGCGGGTGGAGGAGTGGGATGCCATGCAGGCGTGGGAGCCTCAGGTGGAGGCAGACAGTGGAGAACAGTAAGCTATGCAGCCGAATCTCAGTCACCAGCCTGCACCATATGAGTTATATGAGAAAGGTCCAGGCACATCTCCTTGACTCTGGATATCTCTGTGCCGCCTTGGTGGCTTCTTGGTGGCGCCTTGGTGGCTTCTTGGTGGCACTTTGGTGGTGTCTTGGTGGCACCTTGGTGGCTTCTTGGTGGCTCCTTGGTGGCTTCTTGGTTGCTCCTTGGTGGGTACCCAGCTTGTGATAAAAAGCGCTATGTGACAATGGGAGCTGTGACGTAAGTATGTGGCACAGCGGCAGCTCTCCATGACACAGAGACCTCCCAAAGTCCTGTATGAACATGCCAGTCTAACCACTGTTTGTTTCACAAAGATGTCCAGATATCCAGGACCAAGAAAACGAAGAAGATCCAGAGTAAGTTCTGTTCCCATTCAAATGTAATTTTTGTAGTAGATTAACAAGCCAGCATCACTCAGTTATTTATGTTTAAAATGGAGCAGACTGTTTCCCCTAATACTGAAAGAGGCTTTTAGGACAGACCAGCTCATTGTTCTCAGGCGGTCCATCCTAGAATGTTATATATTGTTTGATTTGTGCATGACATCACATAGTTTTCCTTCTTATTAAATTTCCAGATTTTGTTGTTTCCGCGTCTTACATCTAGAACCAGTAAAATGTGGACAAGCAGGGCTTGATTTTAACCGTATTCCATTGCCTTGGCTTCTGGGCCGCTGTTGTTACCCTCTGGCCGAGCGAGATGGTGGGCGGCCTGCGAGAAGGCTGATCTTGGGTATGTGCCCTGTCATATGCTGCCCAGGTTACTGAGGATTCAGCAGGAGGGCGAGGAGGAGATCGCAGAGAATAAGACGACAGTGTAAGAGCCCTCAGTCTGCAGAGGCTGTACCTGAGCGGGGCGAACATCCACGTCCGTATTCATCCATGCCTCCGTATCACTGGGTTTTTGCATGTTGGAATTAGTCTTTTATTTTCCATCGAGGTTCTTCAATAATACGCACTGCTGTCACAGTAAGCTCAACTTTCGCATGAAGACCCTTGTAAAATTCATTTATTTGGAAAAAATGGAAATTCACTCATAGTTTTAGTTCTGCCAAAATATGGCAATGTTGGCTTTAGACTAAACTGTTACATTGACGGTGGGGACCATCATCTCACTGAGATCCTCTGCATCTTAAGGAAATTGCAGGTGTACCACTGTGTAACGATACTATTGTTCTTACTCAATAGTTAATTTTCAACACATCCAAGCATACAGCTTTTGAAAAAATTAAGAGACCACAGCAAAATTTTCAGTTTCACTCATTTCTCAATTTATGGATATGCGCCTGTGTAAAATATAAGTTTTTTTTTTCAGACTCCAGCCTGGCTCTCCTCAGCTTCTCGTTAATGAAGGGCTTCTTCCTTGCTTTATGGGTCTTCAGTCCTGCTTCTAGGAGCCTGTTATCCATTGCCCTAGCACTGCACTTCACACCACTTAATGTTTCCCATTTTTTTTGAAGGTCACTTGAGGTCATCCTCCGATCTATGAGGCACTGCCGGATAAATTGATGGCCATCTCTGGCATTAGAAAGTCACTTCCACCCTCTACCTGGCTGGTTTTTGGTTATTACCAGTGTCTATTGCTTCACCTCATTCCTGTGTACTGCTGTCTTAGAAACTTTGAGCCTGGAAGCAGCCTGCCATGCAGTGTAGCCGTCTGCCAGCAGATCCAGGATTAAACCAGGATTTAAAAATGCAGATTTTTAAAAATATGGAGTTGTGTCTTATGCATTACGTGATACACTTGTAGATTCAAAGACAGAAGGACTGAAAAGCTACCATGCAACAGGTACAATAGCTTTTCTCAGTCTTTCAAAACAGCAGATTGATCCTGAGGTGGAGAGACTTTCCAAGTTTACATTACATTACTTTAAATTAATTTACTTTGTAGTTATTTTCAATTATTTAAAAGGGAAACTAATTAATGCTTTAAAGATAAACCGTTTACTTCACTTTTAAACTCGCATGCTTTACTAACTACAGATTGTTGAATCTTGAATTCATTTTTGGCACACCTTGTTATCCTGAGTCTTTTTCTAAAATAAATTATGAATGAGCATGAAATTACCTTTGATGGGCGACAAATTGACGTGTTTTCAGTAAATGTTTGTTTAGTCATTGTCCCATATGTTCCCACCTAAGGAACAGAATGCGCTCGGGCTTGTCCCTATAGGCCTTCGCTTCACTGTAAACTCCGTATAATCCCAGTAGGATGTTCATTAATTATTCCCGCTGCTATAGCAACACGCTTCCCAGTCATAGCAACTGCGCTGCTTCTCCTCTGGACGGTTGCCTTAGAAACTTACCTTGCTTTCATGTTTTCTGCGCTGACACTGCAAAAGGATGGCGCAGTTTCCACTTATTGCAAGAGAAATATGATTTAGAAGCTCGATTTGTCTTTTGACTAAGCTTGTTCCATGCGTATTTGGTTGCACTTTCTAACTCCTTTTGACGTGATTGCGAATGCGTAAATTCTAGAGCCGTCCTCTCTTATCCAGCACCTTCCGGTGGACCTTTTGTAAGTGGCTTTTTGCATTTAATTTTTTTTCATTATTAGGGCTGCTTGTAAATATGCTATAACAGGTATTTACGGTATGCGTCTAGTAGCTGCCGCAGCCAACCATTTTAAACCATTAAAAAGTTACGCAACACTATTGCCTTTCCCGTGATGTTTTTATTTTTTAATTTTATTTTGAGTGTTAGTTTGCTGCACGATTTGGATGCTAAAGGGTTTTCTATATATCGTGATAATTTCGCCAGCATTTAACATGATGTCACTGTTGCAAACGCTTGGGATATTTTGTATTTAAAGACCAGCCGTAATGCAGGCACAGCCGTGGGTTCCGTCACATAGTGTATAGAACAGTTAATACTGCACATACTCCGGGTTTGAGTATGTTGTTTTCCTGAAATTTTTTGGCTTTCCACAGGTGCTTTGTGTGTCCCGTGGAGAATATACCCAGCCCTCCAGAACGCAAACTACACGAGGCTTCAGAGGAAGACGCGTCAGAGAAAGAAACATTAGCTCAGAGCCCCCCTCCACAACCACACAGAAATTCTCACTGGGAACTAGGGACGGATGAAGTCAAGGCATTATCACCTCCTGTCGAGGATCAGAAACCAGAATCATCAGAGACAGAGCTTCCTTCATCCACAGAACCTGAACATTTAAGGACATTATCTCCTCTGACTGAGGAACCAGTTACTGAACCATCATCACCATCACCTGAGGAACCAGAGGACCCTAAACCAGCAGTGGTAACAAAGAAAGACTCACACAGCAGAATTTCCCCATCTGAGGACAACGCAGATTGTCCACCAGTGACCGAGCAGCCGAAAACTAGTGAGGATCAGTGTCTCGCCCCAGTTTCTGCACAGGTAAGACCAGCGTTGCCTTGCTGCCAAATAATTATGACATCCTGGTTATGTAGCTCCACAGTTCAGTCATTCACAGCTGTTCATTTGCACTGCTGCAGGGTGAAGATGATAAGGGGGTCGAGTGTGAAGGCAAGTCCGCATGCTTTGTTAAAACTGAAATTCACAGATGTGCAAATCATCCATAAATGTAGTGTATGACATTGTAGAAGGCTTGTATGTTTTGCAGACTGCCTATAGTAGTGTTTCCAAACCCGCACTGGGCGCTGGGAGGGAGCAAAAACGTGGACTGTCTGGGATCTCTGAGGACTGGGTTGAGAAACACTAGCCTATAGTGTAATTAATATGAGTAAATTGTGTAATATTGTGATTTTGGGCTATCCACAAATGCTTTTTATGATTCCCTTATTGAAACACAGGACAGTTGCGACCATTGTGTCTCACAGAGCAGAGTTGGCTTGTGAGGTTCTCAGGCTCAGCTTCCTGATGGCTTTAAGTTCCTGTTCTTGTGATGATGCTGAGTGTGAATTTTCCTCAGCTTAATAGGCTGACAGTTGTAAAAAAAAAAACAAATCTGTCAGTTTTGCTGAGCATGAGACAGTGACAGGCTGTGTTGTCTCTGCCTTTCAGCCCCAGGCCGCTGTCCTGCAGTAAAACGCTGTCTAATGCGAGTCCCCTGCATGCCTGACTGCCTCAACCACTGCAACCATCGCTTGCAGGATGGCGGCATGACTTTGCCGAAACTGCCCCCCATGCCTGAGTTGCCCCTGCAGCTGGCCCAGCTCAACCAGCACCTGCAGCCACACCTGGACCAGCTCAACCAGCACCTGCAGGCGCAGCTGGCCCGGTTGAAACCTCAACTGCCCCCACAGCTCGTTCAGATTCCCCAGCTCAGCCGCCAATACTACCTCAACATCGCGAACCACCTTAACAGACTCAAGCCTCAACAAGATGCCTAAGCAGCAGAATCTAGCCCTGGAGTTAGACCAACTAGTACAGCAAGACCCCGCCCTGCTCTCACGGACCCCCTCCCCATCCTCCCCCGGCAGCATGCTGGAGCTTCCCAACGTTCCCAGTTATCCCCGCCTGCCTCCCATTGGCCTTTCCAAGCAGTCATCAGGCCTCTCTAATCCTAGCTACCTCAGTGAGGAAAACCCCGACCTGCCCTCCACCCGTCCCTCAGGTGAGACAGCCTCATCCGCACCATCCTCTAGTGCCATACAAAGGCAACTCCATTACAGCGTATTTTATCAAAACTGAGTTATGACTGAAATCTGGTCTCTTAGGCAAGTGCCAGAATCCTGTGCTGATGTAGTATGGTGTGTCACGCTGCATCCCAAGTTTCTCACAAACATACATAATGCTGTGTTTTTCAAGGGTCTCACTTACTTAGAGTAGTGTTCCTCAACCCAATCCTCTGGGACCTTAGACAGTCCACATTTTTGCTCCCTCCCAGCTTCCAACACACCTGAACCCCAAATACCTGGCACAGGTGTATTGGGAGCTAGGAGGGAGCAAAAATATGGACCGTCTGAGGGTCCCCAAGGACTGGGTCGGAGAACACTACTTTAGATAATTCAGAAAATTCAGATGTTTGCCACTTAAGTTGGCAGAAAAGTGACTTTCCTGTGTTTTTAGGATGCTCACTCAGACTCACGTACATGTACGCGTTTCCCCAGAGAGCTCCAGGTTAAGTACGCACCCCGCCTTCAATGTGGAGGATGTGGACTCAGAGGGAGAGCTGGGAGGGGGTCCTAGCTACCTGCCTCAAGTTGTCACCCCACACAAACCCAACCTTAAAACCCTGACCGTGCCCGGCATGAACATGGTGTCTCGGAGGTGAGCTGACGCCTCTGATCAGCATACTATTACAATTTTATGATGTAGTCTTTTAGCAATAGACAATTTTTGAATTAACGAAGGATTAGGGTCTTATCAAAGCAAAATGTTTTAACCATTGGCAGAAGAAAGTAATTCTACCAATACATGCATTTTCGGCTCATCAATGTGGAAATGATGTCTTTAGGTACAAACATGGTAGCCAGATGTGTGATGCCAGTGTTATAAGCAGGTTAATACACTCCAGTTCATGCATTATATGTTATAAACACCCTATGCCATTTTTCCAGTGCACAGTGCATTGGGTGGTTCTTTGTCTCCAGAGCCAAGTGTTCAAAAGCGTATAATGCATGGCCTGTCATGCATTAACCGTGACGTACAGCCTCTTTAAATGGGGAGATAATAAAACTTCATTCCTTTTGTATATTTCTCTTTTTCTCTTCGGATGAAATACAGCAAATCAGAGGACAATGAGTAAGAATGCAGCAGAGATGAGATTTATGGATAGTTGTAGCTGTACAGTGTGCAGTGTATTAGCTTCATGTACGCGGTTAGATGCTTACACACTCCACAGCTCATCCTGCAGCTACCCCCTTAGCTGTGCCTTTCTCTTTTCCTGGTCTCTGTGTTTCTTTGTATTCTGTGAGCCCTGCTTGGTCAGAGCAATGAGATCACCACCCCCCCTCCCGTCATCAGTGGCTTTTAGATCACAGGAGCATAGAGATTCGTCTTACATCCCTTGTGCCTTTCCTTCTGTTCCAGTTTTTATTCTAACATTTCCAAAAATAAAAAGTTATGATGTATAGCAGTGTTTCCCAAACCAGTCCTTGGGGACATCCAGCCAGTCCACGTTTTTGCTCCCTCCCAGCTCCCCAGCAAAGATATTGGACTGTCTGGCAGGAAGCCGGGAGGGAGCGAAAACATGGACTGGCTGGGTGTCCCCAAGGACCGGTTTAGGAAACCCTGCTGTATAGCATGTGATTACATGTGGAACATTTAAAATAGCTTACCTCTTGTAAATTGAATTCTTAAGTGAACATTACTCACAGCTAGTGAAACATTTCTTGCAGCTCAGAATCATTTTAGCTCACAGTGTAATCATATTATGTGTGCAACAGTAAGATATATGATTATCTTTATAAAAGTTGTCATTACAACTGTATTTTACTGTCAATGTTGGATGTTATCAGTCTAAAGCAATGTTATCAAAATATTGTGCGCAGGTTACACACATAATCATATGCTAATAACTACTAGACTTTTACAAGAGTGTTTCCGGAGTGTTAACGTTTTGTGTATTTTACACGGTGAATGACAGAGGATACATTTGGCATAGACAAATTGTATCGCAACTGACTTGACCCCAGCCTGGTAGTTTTACAGCTTGTCCTCTGTCTTTTGCTCCTCTATCCTTCCTTCTATTTCCGTCTTCCGCCACTTCCTGCGGCACCCCCATGTCCAACCCATCTCCCTCACGTGGGCAGGTGCATGGGTGGACCCAGAGGCCGCAAGTTGCAGTCATTTTGGACAAAGATGTAAGACGCACCCAAGCAAACCCAACTGCCCGTTTCTGTTGCCATTTACCGTCAGCATCTCCACATCCTGGGCATCATATGTACAGATCCCGCCCTACCTCACCATGCCTTACGACTTCACAAGTCTGAGTCTGTGACCTCCCCTGCTCCAGATTAAGCAGAATCCAAACAATATGTCCTGCCAGCTCATGTGTTAACCCAATAAAGCCCCATTTCCAAATGTCATGCAACCCATTCCATCCCCAAGTGACTCATCATGTTCCTTGGCTCAGAATCATGACTCATAACCTTCTTGTTTGTCTGTCACTCCGTGTCTCACGCCGGCGCTGGATGTCACAGTCGTGCCCGAAGGCACCAGTCCAATATGCGTGTGGCATCCGTCTCTGTTTATGGTTCTTGCCGTGCTGCAGCTGATCTTGTTCTGCCCTGTCCAGAAAAAGGCTGTACTCCGAGGAGGATAATGATGAGGAAGAATGTGAGAGAACCCTCAGGGCCTGGCGTAGCCAGAGCAGCCTCGTGAGTGCTGATGAAAGGTGAGTGGCCTCCTGGGGCGTGTGTTCGACATCCATAAACACAAAGGAGTGAACTGATGAGGAAGAATCTCTATTTAAGCTTGACATCTATAAATATTACACCCAGCAGCTCAAATTTCTGCTTCAAAAAGAAGAGAAACACAATGCCGCTGGAATAAATATCTGTATTTCAAATGCAGCTAATTTTATGCTAAAGTTGGGAATTTTTTTTGATTTTAGTATTTTTTGTAGTTTTTAATTTTATATATATATATGATATATAGGATTATTTCTTTATATAAGAGGGCTACTAGGAGTGACCTCTTCTTAATAAGTACGTTTATTTCAGCTGTCTTTGTGATGTCACTTTGCCGATGCTTTTTGGTTTCACTGCAAACACACACAGTGCTGTGATGTCACTTCCTCTTTGCCAGCTTGTCATTTGTCTCCACAGCACAAAGGAGCGGCCAACCTCCGCCTTGAGCCAAACGAGCGCCATTGTCACTGAGCGGCTTCAGGAGCTGGTAAAGCTTTTCAAGGAAAGGACCGAACGCGTAAAGGAAAAACTCGTCGATCCAGATGATTCTGATGACGAAAGCCCCTCTGGCTGTGAGTAGGCACATGTGGTTTATTGCTATGGATAGGTAATCATACTTTTTGACAAAGCGGGATTGTTCTCTATCTAATATAGTGACATTCAGCCATATTCCCATTGAGCCTTTTACTTTCACCTTTTTATATGCAGCCCCCTCCAAGAAGCCTGCAGAGAATCCTCCTCCTGAGGAAGAGAAGGACGAGGCCCTTGGTCCATCAGACAAGGAGTTAGAGGAACACTACTATGAAAGGGTGTGCTGCAAAGGGAAACTGCCCTTGTGTTCCAGGAAGGTTATGAAGTACCGGCTCCCAGAAAGCATCGACCCCTTCACCAGTGAGAACTTAATCTGCCTTTTCTTCTGTTTATGGCAATGTTTCCTATTCCAGTCCTCGGGGACCAACAGACGGTCCACGTTTCTGCTCCCTCCCAGCTCCCTGCCAGACAGTCCACTTTTTTGCTCCCTAGGAGGGAGCAAAAACGTGGACTGTCTGAGGGTCACTGAGGACAGGATTGGGAAACATTGGTATGTGGAATCAAACAGGGAGTTTTGATTTATAGAGGATTATGGTCTACCTACGTGGGGCAGCCCTCCAGGAACCACACTGCTGATGTTCTGCTTATGACAATGGGGACCAACCTTTCATTGATCTTTGGGCACTCTGCTACCATCAGCCTTTTAGCGCTCATGGAAGTTTTACACAAAAATGTTCTGAGGGCAAAAGGACCAATGATTGGTTCAGAGTGATAACCAATAAAATTGTAGAGGAGGCAGGTCCTAGCAACTAATCAGATGTCTTGGCCCCACCGCCTCTAGTTGCTTTGACCCACCTCCTCTGCAATTTGACTGGTTATCACTCTGAACCAATCATTGTTCCTTCTACCCTCAAGACATGTTTGTGTAAGTAAAACAAGCAGTGAGAAGCTGAAGGGCGTCTACCTGAAGAGCTGAATGCTGGATCAAGCAGCGGTGACTGGAGGCAAACACGCATAGGGTGAATGTTGTGAGAGCAGTTGGGGGTATGTATCTAAGCAGATCAGAACTGAAGATTCAGACAAATGAGCAGGAGTTTCAAAGTCAAGCAGGCAGGAAACAGATGTAGCAGGAGAGACTGAGGCAAAAATCTGGAGGAGGAGGAGGAGGAGGAGGAGGAGGAGGAGGTCCTGTCCAAAAACAAAAAGGAGAGGCAAGGTCCAAGGAAGGATTCCTCAAGTGGACCAAGCAGCAAAGTACAGGAGTGCTGTGGTCTGGCAGATAAACAGATTTTAAAAGCCTTGTGAACCTCATGGATGGTTGTTAAACTTTGACATAGTTAATTATCATCCACTGTTTAATGACAGTGAATGTTTGTACTTTAGATGTGTGAATTTGAACCAGCAGCCACGCAGGCACAAAGATCAGCAGAGTGATTAAGATAATTACATGAATTAAGGAACAAGTGGATTCAGGCCTGTGACTGATGTACTACATGATTAAGTCATAATAGCAGGTAACTACTGAATTATTAAAAGGAGTATTTTATTTTTTGTGAGAAAGTGAATTTCAGAGGCTTATGGTGTGGTGGTATACTTCAAAATACATACACATAAATATCAGGTTAGTCAATTACATATTCAGTGACTCAGACATAATAAACAGGAGATGTTGGCAGCTATGCATAACTTATCAGCCTGTAGACTAAAACATGCTCTAAATGGCCTTGGTCTTCTAAGTGGAGCAGCCACTCAATATCTAAAGAAACGCAACAAGCAGAACTGAGGCTTCCTCCTTGCCTGCAAATATGATGCCCACTTTAACCAGCTTGTTCCACCAGCCACACATCACAAGCGACTATCACTGAGTCTGTCAAGTATGTTAATTCAGGATGAGAGATTTCAGGTGTCATCAGTAAAATTGGCAAAAAAAACCATGGGGAGAATTAGAGGAAACAGAGGCACATTAATGTATGTATAGATTTCTGCAGGTTGGAGTAATGGGCATGTCGAAAGGTGACGTGCGATAGAGCAGGCGTCCCAAAAGGTTATTTTTATTGGCCAAAAATGCTGCCAATAAATGTCATTTCAAGAAACAGACCAGACATTTACAAGACATACAGGTTAGGCAATGACTACGATTAACAGAAAGTTAAACTGCCATACTTCCAAGAAGCACAAAGGAAATTCAGTGCATGGTTCCACCTGCTTCGCCAGACTCTCTTCCTGTGAATGCTCCCACATTTTGACACACCCACTAACCATTTGAAACGCTTACTAACCTTTCGATACGCACACTAGCCTTTCTACAAGCCCCTACTCTGTCCTGCAGAGACTCATGTCTCCATTAATATGGTCAAAGGCTCCTGGGTTACTTGAGTTGTCTGAGTCCCTCCCCCCAGTATTTTCTATAACAATGAAAGTTTGTGGACCAGAGGGAAGGAGGTGGGGTTAAATTTTAATAACAATTTTCTAGGGGACTGGGGTTTCCGGAGGACCGGTTTGATAAACACATGACACACCTCTGAGTGGAATATAAACTTAATAAATGGAAGAATCAAAACATCAAGCTGATGAATGTGCTGCAACCCAGCTGGGCCAGATATTGGATGAGTGTGTCCGCACAGCTGCCTCCTGTTATCTCCTTTGCTGCAGACTTGGTCTATGTTCTGTGGCTCTTCTTTGTCACGATTGCCTGGAACTGGAACATATGGCTGATCCCAGTGCGCTGGGCCTTCCCGTACCAGACCCCAGACAACATCCACCTGTGGCTGCTGGCGGACTACCTGTGCGACGCCATCTACATCCTGGACATTCTGGTGTTTCAGCCTCGCCTGCAATTTGTCCGTAGTGGAGACATCGTGGTGAGTGAAAACTGAGCAAAACCACAGTGAGCAGCATCCCGAACAGATTCCTGAGCAGTGTAAATGATTCCCTGCTGTATATATAGTTATACGACTCAGCTGGGTAGGACTTTGTGCCTATGATCAGAAGGTTGGTAGTACAAATCCCTGGGCTAACAGAATAATGCTGCTGTTGGGCTGTTGACCAAGCCCCTTAATCTCCAGTTGCTCCAGGCGTGGGTGTAAATTATGAGGGGGTTCTACCCCAATACAACCCCCTAGACCGCCCTATATGGGTGGAGACCTCAACTCCTCCAGTGCTCAACCCAAAGTTATGCCCTTGGCTCCAGGGGTGCTACACTCTGATTGACCCTGTACTGTGACCCCCAAGTTGGGCTTCAGCTACCCTGTACTGTGACCCCCAAGTTGGGCTTCAGCTACCCTATACTGTGACCCCCAAGTTGGGCTTCAGCTGTATGTATGTCTCATGGAGAGTAACACAGGACAGGTGAAATTCCCCATGGGGATGACGAGTGTCACTTTGCTATAGACACAGGTTCCTTAGCAAAATCCACCCCTTTTTAATGCCAAACGATTCCGGTTTTTGTTGCAGTGTGACAAAAAAGAAATGAGGGGTAACTACATGAAAACACTGCGTTTCAAGGTCAGTTTTTGAACATACTAGTTACTTTATATACTCCTGCATTTTGAGAGTGTATTGTTATTGATCCTTTACTAAATGCTTATTTTAACAAAACTATGTATTTCAGATGGATATCGTATCTCTCATTCCACTGGAGTTGTTGTATATTAAGACTGGTTACAATTCTCTGCTTCGTCTCCCTCGGATACTGAAGGTGAGCCTACGGGAAATAATCCTGTGTTGTTGGAGTCAGTGTTTTCCGTTCCCTTGAGTACACAGCGACGGTATACGCGTATGCCCAAATAGGACTAATTCATCTATTGCTAAATAAATGGCTCTTCAAAGCATATTACTTCTCCTAGACCAGAGTTTCTCAACCCAGTCCTCGGGGACCCCCAGACAATCTACATTTTTGCTCCCTCCCAGCTCCAAAGACACCTGTACCAGGTATTCAGTGTTCTTGATTGCTTGGTTCAGTTGTGCTGGGAGCTGGGAGAGAACAAAAATGTGGACTGTATGGGAGTCCCTGTGAACTGGGTTGAGAAACACTGCTCAAGACCCTAAGTCCTGGAAGAGTAACACTGTAGAAGTGCACTGCTCTTCATGATGCAGAGCAACCCTCAGTGTTCAAAGCATGATCAATACAACATGTAATGACAGTCCTTCTACCATTTTCAACCAACAGTTCATGTCTTTCTTTGAGTTCAATGAACGTCTGGAAGCCATCTTGAGCAAAGCTTACATCTACAGGTAAGATGATAATGTGGCTGATTAATACCTGAGGGGCCTGCGGTTCATTCTTGTCTGACTTCTCCCTGAAACTGTCCCTTGGTAACAAATGAAACACTATATGTTTGAGTTCTGTAAAAATGCTATGAGGTTCCAAAAACATGTTTATCCTCCTCATGTCAGAGTCATTCGTACTACCACCTACCTGCTCTACTCCCTGCACTGCAATGCTTGTCTCTTCTACTGGGGCTCAGATTACGAGGGACTTGGATCTACTCAATGGGCATATGATGGATCGGGCAACAGGTATACGGATGGCAGTAACACATAAAGTAAAGACATAAATGGAATCCTGAGCTCTAATTCCCCCAGTCATGGTTTAACAGATTCATATTCTCTTCTGTCATCCAGTTATATTCGCTGCTATTACTATGCTGTGAAGACCCTCCTCACCATTGGGGGGGTGCCTGGACCCACCACTCTTTTTGAGACCCTCTTCCAACTGGTCAATTACTTTGTGGGAGTCTTTGCCTTTTCCATAATGATCGGACAGGTAGGCTTGAGTTACATATTCAGCTTGAGTTACATAATCGATCACTTCCCAACCTTATTTCTCATGGCATGCCATGAATATTGGATTTTTGTCTACCTGAGGGTTTAATTAAGCTTAAGGTATTAATTATAGCACCACAAAGGTAAATGTTCTACCATCAGACCTGATATAAGTTTCCCATTGTGTTGCAGCCATATTGTTTTGAGACAAAAGTAAAAAGGATAAATTATCAATGGGGGCAGCGTTTGGCTCAGTGGGCCAGGCTCAGTGCCTGTGATCATTAGGTCGCCGGTTGAAGCCCGGCCTTGGCACGTCTGTAGGTCCGTGACCCCCAGTTCCCTGGGTGCTGCTCTGGGTGGCTGCCCTTCACAGCCAAGCTTGCTCTTGTGGACGGCAAGATGGGGGAGGTGAAACGTGAATTTCCCCATGGGGATCCAAAAAGTGCCGATAATGAAAAATGGTCTTCCCCCAACAAATAATGATACAGCATTCATTAAGAATTTCAATTGATTATTTATATACGGGGCTTCAACGGTTAAGTTAACGACCGATCATTCTATATGAAATAACTATCAGTTACTAGTAATTATGACCCTTTTCTCAATAATTGATTGGAAGATGGATGGTTAGGTGGGTGGTATGTATAATTAGCACAAATACAGATTTATAAGTTTGGGTTAACCCAACGTTTACAGAAAGCCCTCAAGCCCCACAACCTGTCACATGATTTAAATTGTGTGACATCGTTCATTAATTAGCAGCTATTTGGAAATGCTCATTTGCAGCTGATTCCTCACTTCGCTCTACTCTTACAGATGAGAGATGTTGTAGGTGCAGCCACAGCGGGCAAGACCTATTACAGAGCCTGCATGGACAACACCATCAAGTACATGGCCTCCTACCACATACCTCGTGATGTGCAGTACCGGGTCAAGACCTGGTATGACTACACCTGGCAGTCCCAGGGAATGCTGGGTAAGAAGCATCTAATCACATACTGCACCAGCATGATACATTCTTTGTTGCTTTTATTGAGTTCAGGGCCTTTCCATGTTTCCAAGAAGCTTTGAATGTCAGTGTTTTGTGATTCTTTCGGTTCATCCCGGTGTCAGACGAGCAGGGGTTGCTGGTACAGCTGCCAGATAAGATGAGACTCGACATTGCTGTGGATGTCAACTACAACATTGTCAGCAAAGTGGCTTTGTTCCAGGCAAGTCCGGCCGGTCGGCCGTGAGCGCGGGACCATGTTTCAGTTCTGCTACACCCAGTCTGTATAATCGCCCCATTTTCCAATCATTCAAGAGCAAGATTATTCCGCTTATTTAACATTATAGACCAAATTTTCTTTTGATTAAACAGTGACTTGACTTTTCCTGATGGAGCAGAAATTACCTTCCATTTTAGAGAGCGGCACTGACTGCTTATGCTCCTGGTTTTTGTTCTTTATTTGATTTCGTAATTCTCTGCTTCTTCCAGGGTTGTGACCGACAGATGATTTTTGACATGTTAAAGAGACTCCGCTCTGTGGTGTACCTCCCAGGTGACTATGTTTGCAAAAAGGTATATATGCCTCTCCTCTTTTTTTTACATTATCCTCTCATTTCATTTAATCACTCAGTTCTGCTTTGTGGATGTGACTGGAGTAGGGCAAGCCTAGGTTAGTGAATTTCATGTACTCGTAAACAGGTTACATGCTGTTAATCTTCGAATAATTTGAACCACCCCAAGTACTTTGCTCTGTAGCGTTTCAGTATTTGTTGCATGAACGGCAGCATGCCATTGGTCACCCTTGAGCCAATCACGGTCTGTCTGGGAAAATAATGCTCCGCCCTCGGCCACTGCAGGGAGAGATCGGAAGGGAAATGTATATCATCAAAGCCGGGGAGGTGCAAGTGGTGGGCGGGCCCGACGGGAAGACTGTGTTTGTGACGCTGAAGGCAGGCTCTGTTTTTGGAGAAATTAGGTGAGGATTTACACCTGGAGTGTTTTTTTTCAAGTGCTCATGTGACCTGCATTTAACCTGCACATCACTCACACATGTATTGTTGTTATCATTATTGCTATGATTACTGCTTCTAACTGCTACTATTATTAAACACATTTTCACTCATGATGCTTACATTTCATAACCAACACATTTATTTATTTTGTTTTTGATGGTTTGTGAATCAGACGTATGAAACCTATTGTCCCGCATTTATTGGTCATGATAATAACTTGCTTCACCACATTACTTTGAGTGACCATGGAGCGGGAAATCTCTCTAAAATACATCTCCCCTGTCTGTCTCCTGGGGGGAAGCTTGCTGGCAGTGGGAGGAGGTAACCGCCGGACGGCTAATGTAGTGGCTCATGGCTTCGCTAACCTGTTCATCCTGGACAAGAAGGACCTGGCGGAGATTCTGGTCCATTATCCTGAATCCCAGAAGCTCCTGCGCAAGAAGGCCAAGTGAGAGAGAAATGCGGCCTCTGCAGCCTCCACAACTGCAACATAGCGCTTTTTATCACAGCTGGGGAATCACATGCTTGGTCATATGACCATCCGTGTGACCGAGCCAACACAGAGTGCTGCCCAGTCTCTCTGGGGAGAAGGAGGTGGACCTAGGAAACTAAAAAGCCCTCACTGCATAACAAAACACATTTGGAAAGGAGTTGGGTGGTTTCATGTGATCAGCCTTCTTTCTTGTGATTCGAAGGAAATGGCGACTGTTGGGACAATGTTGTAAGCATAAAATGTGCATGCTGGTATAACAACATCAAAATAACTAATTCAGCTGTTTTTACCATCATTCTCCCTCTCAGAAAAATGTTAACAAAAAACAAGAAGCCGGCGGATGATAAAGGGGAGACCAAGGACACCCCCCAAGTGATCCCACCCCGTCCAGAGACTCCGAAATTATTCAGGGCAGCTCTGGAGATGACAGAAAAGTCTGGCATGAAAGGGATCTTCTCTAAACTGAAGGGCAAGACAGACACGTCCAGCTCCACCCTAGAGGTATGACCTTGGATGATCTGTAGACTGATTTCCCTGATTGAGTTCATGACCTCATTCGAAAAATGAAAACTTTTAATCTAATAACAAACTTTGGCAACATCTCCAAACAGTGGTTCTCTCTATGCTGTGACACGCACGATATGAGCTGAATGGTTTATTTCTCATAGTTAGACCATTGACTGTTAGACCTGCCTGTGTAAGATGTGAGCTGGCAGCAACAGTCTGCAAGCTGGACACTGGGAGTGATTGAATGTATTTGGTTCAGTTTTTTAGCTGTCCTCCCCAAGGGTATTGATCCTTGTCCCTGTCTGCGGTTTCGTCTCTGTCCTCATAGCCGTCCAGCTCGTCCCCGATTCCCCCTCCCTCCCCCATGCACCGCCGCTCCCCCGTCCCACGCAAACCCCCCGATGATGATGTCGGCGTGGTGTCCGAAACCTCGGACTGCTCCATGCTGATACGGATGACACCCAGGCACGGTGGGGAGGAGATGCTCTCAGTGGAAGTGTGCCCTGGGGAGCAGGAAGAAGCAGGAGATACAGAGGATGGAGAGGAGGGCAAGGAAGAGGAGGAACAAGGGAAGTAGAACATAGAAGATGAAAAGGAGAGTTCATGTCTGTGCCTGAAACACTCAGCTCTCCTGCCACTAAATTATAACTTAATCACAAGATGCTAAACCCAAATCCCAGATGTTCCTTTCCCTCCTACAGGCTCTGTCATTAACTGCCAAGTAACCGGCACTTCCAGCCACTCCCAAAATGACGGCGTCATTCAAAATAGAGATAATATGTGCTTCTATTCCAAAGTGGGTGCTGCCCCTGAACCACTGATCTGAGTCCACAGCAGTGCATGTGGTCAGGCACCCGGAGATGATTATGGTCATGCTTTCAGAATATTTTGTTATATTCTGTCTGCACTGTATTTGCTGTGTAGTTTCAGTCAAACTCCAGGCACACTGCTCCTTTTAATTTATTTATGTATTATTTTGCTTTTTTAGATGAATTATGTGGTGTTTGTTCCATATGGAATGTCCCTTGACCCATTAGGTGACTCTAACACCCAAAACAGGCTAGCAGAATTCATTTGACAATCAGACTATCTTGATGTCAGGAATTGCATTTTTTATGTGTTGAAGTTATAGGCTGTGATACACAACTGGAACTTTTATTTGTCTATCAGCTGCTGGTGCATGTGATTTGGGGGTCAGTAGAAGACAGTGATTGAGGACATCTTATCAGGGACAAGTTTATTGTTGTTGTATCCTTGGAAAGGGTAAATAAACGGAACTGATCAGTGTCTACTCAGCTGTGTAAATAGGCGAGAAATCATTTCACCATTGGGCCCCTGAGAAAGGGCCTTAACCCCAGCTGCTCCAGGGATTGGCTGAACCTGCTCTCTCAGCAGTACATCAGTTTGGATAGAGCTTGGATAGTTTGCTAAGTAAATTAAATTATTCATAAGGAAACAGTACATGCATTTTTTCTATATTATTAGTGTCATTCTATATTATTAATGTCACATTAAAATGTCGCACATTGAAACATTGGTTTCAAGGTCATCATTTTTACCAGCAATACATATTACCATGTACCATTGTTCATTTTTTTTAAATATAAGGTTAACTTCTTTTAATATCAAAGACAGTATAATATAGTAACTTGTAATTCACTGTACAAATGTTTTATTAAAGCTTGCCCTTACATATGTCCTTACGTAGTGAAATACAGTGTACAGAAAGTACTTCATGTGAACACAGGGAAATATCATTTTCTAGCAGAACTTTGTACAGTTTGTGGTGACGTAGCATTAATATATAGGTTGACTTAAGAACCAGCTGCTGAAACTGCCATAAATACTGTAAATGCGCTCCTGTATTTATAGAATATACTTCTTAGTTTTTTTGTAATTTGTAAAGAACCGATTGTAAAACAATTTCTTATTCTGTGTAGAAGCGTACAAACGTTTTGTGTGTCTACGAATGCTTTTCGTCTTGTGCATCCTGTGAATAAATGCTGAGTGAAAAATATAACTACCTGTCATATAACTGTAAGTGTACAACTAGTTATTTCACGTTAATAGCGACCGTGAAAGGTTGGCTGGGGATTGGTGTAATCTCTGCCAAGGCTTCGCAGACGTCGCTGCCGGATTCGGTTTAGCCTCGCCTACGCACTTCGTCCGGAATTTCCCGTTGCGCTGCAGCCGGATCAGCCTTGGGGTTTCGCTTCAGAAATTCCTGCCCCCCCCCCGCCCGCTTAAAAAAACGTTAGTAAGCGGTAGTGCAGACAGCTGACCGACTAGCTCTCTTCATGATGAAGGCGGTTAGTGCCAGAAAGTTTCAAGTGCATAAAGGGCGCTTTTACTGACATGTGCAGCTTCACGCTGCGTATACATTGTCCCTAAATACCCTTAATCGCCTGGTCAGCCGGGAGAAACCTGTACGTCCAGAAAAAGCGCATGGAGATCGCTGGGGAAAAAGGTAAGTGTTGCAAGTTGACGCTGGTTGTAAATCACGTGTCGTTTGAGGCATATTCAGCGAGGGACTTGTTGGTTATGTACACTCATTTTTAATTGTGGTGATCGATATTTATCTACACGTTGCACGATCGGACATTATTTGTGTACTACGGTAACTGTTTGATGTTACATTTGCTAAAATGGCAGATTGTTTGCTGATCGCTCTTAAATTTGCAACATGAGTTTGGCAGAAATCCATCGTTTTGTGTTCTTAGACGACTCTTGTTACCACTAATTGCAGACCGATCGTTAATAATTAAATTGATAAAACGTTTACAATTGAAGGCTACTTTCCCCCAACTCATGTACAACAAATTTTAAGAAATTTGATTGCGCCCCAGTGCGCAGTACATTATAAAGCCTCTTGTAAATAGGGTTGAGCGTTAACTTGTTTCCCCCTTCACTGAATTAATATTATGGTATTGTTATAAAGTATATTCGTGTAATTTGCTGGTGTGAGAAAGCCAACTGACAGAGGATGTTAACAAAGAGGATGACGCGAAGCTTAAGGAGACCCAGCCAACGGATATCCGAAAATAGCTTCCAATTGTAGTATATTACACGGGCAGCACGTATCGGTAATTAAAAATCAACAGTTAAAATTGTAGACCTACATTGCATGGAATTTTTTTAACAAGGAAAAAAATACCTGCACCCCTGCTAGATGCTATAATTGAAGAACAAAAACACTGGTTTTCTGGGATAGCCCACACTTAGTGACGGTGAAAAATGAACCTCAAAGATGATCGCGGTGCCATGGTATGTGTGTGAAATGTTACCGAGCCTCCCAGTCTCCTGTCTTTAGGCGAGGAACCCGCGTATTGGATCACGGATACGACATTTAATTATCTTGGCTCATTCTGAAAACTGACAAACCGCAAATGTAACGTATTATCAGGTAAAGACAAAAGCTGTCATAATAGTTTTTTTCCATAAGTGGTGGGTTTTTTAACCTCGCACCGTATTTAGCTCCCGGTGAGGAGCATTTACTTTTCACAGAGTTTGGCATTAAATCACAGAACCATAAATGACAGCGTTTGGAGAGCAGTCTGTGGCAAAGGCGGTGGAAGCGGAAAAAACGTGCCGCAAATGGGCAAGTAATGGCATGTGTAAATATCCTGAAACTCGGATTAATTACTGTATGAATTACCGGCTTGTGATCACCCGGCTTCTTGTATAGCCATTCTTACCTATTCGCCAATATTCTTTATTAGCATCCTGTAATTGATCTGTACATTTTTGGTTTAAATTTGGAAACTCTTAACTCAGTTACAGGTGCAGCTTTAATTTGTCACGGAGTAATATTTTGTATATTCCAGCATAAACATTGACTAAATGTTTAGCTGGTAACTATTTTCTCGCTATATTTTGAGTCTGTTTTATGGTCTTTATCTTTGAACGAGTTCTTCAAAAAATAAATTCCATATAAATATGACTATTTTTTCACAATTAAGCGTTAAACTGAAAGAAAAGCAGATTAATCAGACTCCTGTGAGTGATATTGTGGAATGTAATTGGTTGTCCGTCATATTTTCCAGTGTTTCCCTCAAAAGTGAGTCATGCTGTTTTGAAATGTTGCTCCTTCAGCCTGTAACCAATAATTATAAAAGAAAAAGATTAAAACCAAACAGTTGGAAAAAAGTAACGGTACATCCAGCAGGGGACGCTCTTTACTTGATTGCGCCATGGCCCTTTACTGAGGGCGAGTCTGAGTGCATAATTTTGTTTCAAAACTTTTCAGTCTTGTCAGTGATTAGTTGTACCTTCAGTATTTTTTTTCTGACTTAGTAACTTTTCTTTGCTGTTAGACTTTCAATTCTGTTGACTGTTATCTTTCAGCAGTTAGATATCTGTTTTATCATACTTGCATTTACTATGAAATGGTGATTGGGCTGTAGTGATATCTGTGGTGATGATCTCACGTATCATTATTGAATTGTATTTAATTCATAATAAGCTTGACCACGAAAGTCTTTACTGTTGTCGCAGCAGTTGTAATAGTTTTGGTTATGCGCTGAAGTACCAGTTGGGAGCGTGCTGTAATTGTTTGTGCCACTATAGTTAAGAGTCTGAGGAAATGTGCAGGATGCGATCCCCCCATCACACTCTGCGGAAAAACTAATGGGAATTCAGGTGCTGGCAAGTGAGAGACGCCAGCAGATCTGCAGGCCTCAGGCTGATTTTCCCAGCGACAGCTCCTGGCTGGTTGCTGACGCTCGCGGGTGGTAACGCACTCCTTGTAGTAGCTGTGCTGGTGTTTGTGCTTCCTTCTTTTTCTTGGGTTGTATTGCTTTAGGACTGGATGTCTTTAATATGTTTCTTTAGCTTGCAGAAGCTAAATTGTTGCTCTTTAAGTTCCTTTACAAATTAGGGTTCAGACTCACATGTAGTAATAATAATAATAATAATAATAGATACTTTATTGATCCCCATGGGAAATGTAAGATCAGATATTCATTCATGTGGGTGCCACTTCTGGCTGTTTTCCCAAAAAATATTCCCTTCCCTTTCTCCTTTGGTGTTGCTTTGTCAACATTTTGAAGGCTTGATGCTCAAAGTAAAGGTAACTCATTTTATAAGAGGTGTCACAAACCCACAGGTAGCTGTGGTGTTTAACGTACTGCGCCTTCTTACACATTTAAGCATAAACAGTGTTTTCATTAGCAGAATTTGTTGCCGTTCAGCATTCATGGGCAGCGTATCTGGCTGTTTGTTCAGAATGAAGCAGACAGAGAGCTCTGCTTATGTTCTACCTTGTGCATAACTTTCAAACTTCACATCCTTTGAGTAAATCTCTGTGGTTGCTCCGTACATTGTGCCTGCCAGGGGTGGGAATCCTGGATTAGAGTGCAATTGCTTGTGTCATGCTGTGAGGTGGCTGTGATGCTTTTGGGAGATTTCATCTTCCTGGGGCTTACGGGTTAATTGCTGTGTTAAACCTGCTGGAGCCTGGGTATTTGCCGCCACGATGGGCTTGACGTGATGGAACACGGGCATCTCATGCGGCGTTAAATGGCTTGCTTCACAAAAATCTGTCTTACATCCGGCTTTTGGAAAGTCATTCATTTACAGGCCTGTGATTTGTAAAAACTTGGATTTTATAATGCATCGTTAAAATTCCTTGATGGCTGCTTTTCCTGGAGCGGTTTAGATAATGTGCAGTTCAATAATGAACAATATAACAGTGCGTGGTGATTTTATACGCTGATAACCGGTATGGTACTGTTTATCCTGAGCTCTCTGCCCAGTACCTTAGGGGGGGTTATAATCAGGCAGTCACATTGATTGCTCTCAACTGCTCCTCATGTGCAGGTATTACACAATGCGAAAGGGTTTTTTTCTGAATGCCTGTTCCCTTGGTTGCCACAAAGACTAACAACATCATCTAAATTGTCAGGGTGTATACAGCCGAGGAAACTTCTTTTTTTTTTTGCATTCTTCCTGTCAAGTGTAAGCTTTTGCATAGACATTTCACTCCAAAAGGGAAATAAGACGACCCCTTTTAACATGGAGTAGCTCAATTGCTTTTCAGAATGAGACACATAGCCTACAGGAACATATTATTGAATTTGGAAAAAAATATACTTTTTTTCAGTAGGATATCAGTGGGTGATGTTATTGTGCATGGTCAAACAACATTCCATATACCCACCCTAGTTTCTGCCTGAACAAGACGGCCTTTGTGTCTGTTTTATGGTTCAGAAATGCAGGCGATACACACTGGCTCACATCCTCGTTTTCAATTTAATCAGTCCGTCGGAAAGATCCCTTTTGTTCTTGGAAAAACAAGGATGTGTGTATATGGCAGGATACAGATGAACTGGTTTGGTGCAGAGCAAGTCAAGTGCACTTTCTATAAAAGAACGTTGGGGTGGAGAGTGGAGGGGGGGGGGGGGGTGCGGCTTGCATTGCAAAGTCACAGCCATGCCCGTGAGGCTCAAAGCGTGTAATGGAAGGCTCCCAGTGGGATCGTGCGGTGTGTATGTGGAAGTGCTGTGTTGCCCTGTCACTCTAGGTCACTGAGGAATGAGGTCATCCCACCAAGTGACCAATCATGGTGCAGATTTTGCGTGTCATGTTGCTGCTCAGACAAGCCAAAGCTGCGGCGTGTGTCTTTGTGCGTATGAGGGGGGCCTTTCAAATGCAGATGATTGTATTTCATTATCCTTGTCCAGACGGCGCCATCCTGGGTGATTTCTACTATCTTGACAGACGCTCTGATCATTGGGAGGAAGCAGATCTCCTCCTGCTTTATTAATATGCAATAAGCATCAGGAGACCAGAGGGCTGCTTCTGAAGACGGTCAGAGTGCAGCAAGGTTATGGGTTCTGACTTGAATTTGGATATGGTATCTAATGAATTCTGTACATCACCTACAAGACCAAAATCCTTCAACCTCTGGACACTTTATTGCATTGAAATTCCTCTGAGCTCTCCCTCAATTGTTGGACTGCTTTTCTTTTTGGAATGTCAACAACTGGAAGTTCTGGGAGTTCTGGAACTGGAAGTTCACCATGCGTCCAGTATCCTTGCTGCAGAAGGACAGGTTGCGTTTGTTGGGAACTTGGATAGGAAGTCAGTTGGTGTGATTTTCAAGGGAAGCTGCTGCTCATTTTTGCAGACTGCTGAAGGAGCCAGAGATGGATGGTTACTGTTTAAATGATACCTGGGTTGTCCAGCAACCTGCCTGTTCATCCTGGAGTGTACAGCAGACAGAAATTGACAGAGTGTCGCAGCTTTGCAGAATTAAATGCAGTAGCTCCCTGCAGCTATTGCGTACTTTGTGCCCTGTTGGTCCTGTCGGTGTACCGCCTCATCAAGGGCAGCCACAGAGCCCAAGAAGTGGGGGAGAGGTCCTATCCGGGTCCAAGGAACTCCTGAGATGGACTATGGCTGTAGGTTCAGCCCTCTGTCACTAAACGATCAGGATCACCAGGACAGGCAAAACAGATCAGAGTGTGTGGCTGACTGCAAAAGAAAGTCACAGGTGAGACGTTCCTGTCTCACTTCTTGAATTTGTATCTAAAGATTTCATTCTGTGCCTAAGAAACAAATATACCTAAAGTAAAATACATGCTTGAAAGCACTTTGATAATTATAAGGGAACACTGTGCTGTCTGCTGCAATGGCTAGCAGTATATCACATCTAAGATGTTCTGCTGGTTCTGAGGCGATCCTCCTGTTATTTGGACAAATCTGCTTTCCCTTTGCAAACTTTCTGCCTGACACAATCTCTCACAATCTCTCATTTATGATGGATTTGTTTTTAATTGGTTAGAGTATGTTTGGCAGATATTAAAGATTAATAACACTTTAATGTGATGATTGTGTGACCTTCATTTTGGGAAGACTTGTGGAAGTTGTGTTCATAATCCCTCTGAAGGCTAGCTAGGAGGTTCCAGTGTGGCTTCAGAACGGCAAACCTGGAAGCCTGCAGTTAAGACTATAATGGCTTAAATGGTATATTAACGCTTCCTGTATGATCTCCAACCATTCTTTCTCATGGCCTAGAGTCTTTTGGTCCCAACACAGCCTGAATTTTCCATGCGGTGGGGGGGCTAAAGATCACCACTCAAGCCCTTTTAATTTGGTGATGCTTAAATCTGCTGACCTGCCACTGGAATGACCAGCAAGGGATTAGCTGTTGTATAATGAACTGAAAGCTCGGACTCCCCGAGCAGTTCTGCAGGGCTTTTAAGCCGGACGGCAGTCACATGACTGTTCACATGTACAGCATGCATAGAGACCTTAACTGAGCCAGTGTGTGTTCAGGTTTCACTACATTTGTGGTGGCAATTTTATGATAAAATCCACGAATAGATGGCATTTTGCTAGTCATCATAATCATGGGTGTTTTTTGTTTTGCCCCATAGAAAAGTTTCAAATGTACATTCCTGCTGACAGTGCCACCACTCCTCATGGTACAGCTGTCTAGTTCTCCAGTAGTAATTTGCTGAGTCTGCACCTGATTAATAATTCATGAGCTCTTGCCTCATTGGCTTGGTGGTGGCAGTGGCCACTCCCCTCTTTGTATGTGAGTGATCGGACATAATAATATTTGTCATGTTCATAACTCTGATTCTCATTTTCTAATATAATTCCAAACACAGGACAATATATTTACAACTTCATCATCAAAACCCAAAATTTCCTAACGTGCTGTGCAGTACCTGCCCTGTCAGGATTCTTTGTTGCACGTGTTTAGACAGAGACGTAGGCAGCTTAGTTTCTCGTGGGCACGAGCCTAAATGCTGAGAGCAGGTTTATGTCCTTGATGGATGGTGCTGATCAGCATGCCGCTGTGCAGTTTAATTGGCCGTTAACAAACGCTATTGATGTCGAAGGCTGGAGTGTTAATTCAGAGCAGTCCTGAGTGTTCATGTGGCTAATGGTATTCGAGTGAATTATATGGTGTATATAAGTGTATGATAGAGGGGTCTGTGCTACAGAACCACTGAACAGGGAGGGCTTTGTGGGTGACAGAGGAGTCCTCCTCATTCTCCTCACACTGCTCTCTTTGTCACAAATTTCAGGCAAGGAAAGAAGAGAGGAGAAGAGCAGCTTACTTATATTTGCAGATGAAATATTCATTCTGAGCTTTAGGGGGGGTCTCTGGGGTCTGAAGGGAGGGGGTGCCAGAATTGGGGAGGTGTATTTGTTCCCAAGGAGGGCTACGACATCAGCTTGCTGTTACCAAGTAACAGGAAGGAAGCAGAGCATTCAGGAAGGAGCGGGCGAAGGGCTAGCTGGGCGTCGCGGAGGCACGGTGCCCCGTGCACATGTGAGCGGCCGCGCGCGCCTTTTCTGAGGGCAGGCGGGACAGCCGGAAGATGACCGCATGGCCAGGCAAGCCACGCTGCAGGCAGGGAGGTGAGTTGGGCACGGGCAGGCAGAGGTAGCATGGTAACTGGCACCAGACGGTGCCGTCTGCATCGTATTATCCTGCTCATTATGACCCAGTGCATCCTCAGTTTGCCTTTTCTTTGAATATTGTGTCAGTGCATCCACACATACTTCTCCAGTAGAGTAGAGTGTTGCTCTACACACCTACAATACATTGCAATTTGTGAACAATTTATTGCTTTCAAAGATCGCTAGATATGAGATACTAAGATTTATTGATTCCTATTTCGCTTTGGATTTTGTTTTTGTGGTTATCTAGAGCGCAAGAAAAATTCTTTGTTTATTCTCACGCGCCTGTAACGATATCTCTAACTGGGGTGACTCGTCAGACTGGATTCTGGGAAAATAAGACATTTAACACTATGTGGTAGCAACAGAGCATTGCGATCGCACAGCTGCGTGTGTGGAAGGTGCCTTTTGTGGGCACGTGCCTCTGTAAAAAAGATGACTGATACTGACCGGTGAAGCAGGGGTATGTATGTGAATGCGATCCCACAGACAAAAGATGTAGAGGCAGTCCGCGGAACTCACTCTTCTGGTGAAACACGGCTGAGCTCATGGAATCTACTCGGTGTTAAAAAAAGCCCCTTTTTACGTGTATAATTTATTCATGGTTAAGTGTGTGTGTAATGACACGGTACTTGTCGGGAAAAAAAGGAAATGCCTTGCTGATTCCAGATTAGCGAATAAGATGCACTTTTTCAGCGCGATTTCTCTTCACGATTATTACTCTATTTAGACAGGTTAATCAAAAAATAAAAAGGTTACAACACTTAACTAAGGAGGAGTTACTTAGTTTGCGCCTACTGGGAACAGTCATGTGTAAAATTTTTATCAGTTAAATAAATAAGTGCTTTGTTAGTATAAGCTTGGAATAGATGAACGTAATGCCACACTCCAGACAAATTTATGTTCATTCTCTCTCACACACAGCACTCCCATGCATTAAGAGAATCGCGCGCGTACTCTCCTCCTTGATCTCTGCGCTACCGGTTACCGTTTGGCTTCCCGAAGCCCGCAGCCTCGCAGGTTCCCTCCCGGAGCCGCTTTCTGTCACATCCCCGGCTCCCGCGTTATGCCTCCTTATCCCCGCGCTCTCGCATCCTGCTGTGCCGACGGGTGCATGCAGAGCCTCGCGACAAACACAGCAGCTTCCCGCAACCAAATATGGTATAAGCGCGAAGGGGCTTGGCACGCGGACGGGGTGTGCGCGTGCAGCTGCAGTAACCTTAAGAATGGACGTTAATCTGCGCAGGATCGCCCGTTACAAAACAGCTGAGAGTCTTCGGGGGGCTGCGCGGCGGCAGATAACGGAAATGGGCTAATGAGATGCACACGCGCCATGAGGTGCCGAGCGGCGAGTGGGAGGATGTGATCTAGTTTCTACTACTGTACAGCTAGGGGGTTTCTACTAAGAGCCCCCTCCAATTTGTATGATGTCAAAAATATTAATATGCAACGTATAATACCTTAGGTCATTGCTGAAATTTGGCAGTCTGGCATGCAGTATGGTGTGGAATATGGATTTACAAGTGCGTAATTAATCGTCTTCGTAAGTTACCCTCACTGCCTGAAATGCTATTTTAGGATCTCCAGGTTGTGATTGGAGGAGGTCCTCCATCTAACAGGTCTTTGTCTGACTATGTTAGCGCGGGGGGGGGGGGGGGGGGGGGGGGGGGGGGGGGGGGGGGGGGGGGGGGGGGGGGGGGGGGGGGGGGGGGGG
>JAODKC010000021.1:23291340-23307474 GCA_026777985.1 Mormyrops attenuatus | reverse complement strand
GCTTTTTTTTTTTGTTGTTGGTCGTACATCTAACATTTATTTTTCTTTATTTTTAACCCCTGCCCCCCCCCCCCCCCCCGGGAAATCCTTTGTTAAGTTTTAGAGGTAGAAGGTGCTGGACATGTATTCTCTTATGGGAGTGGAGTCATAGTGTGGTCAGGAGGGAGCAGTGTGTTATGTTTGATGTTGACATGGTGAGTTAAACTCTGAACTGAAATGCAGCAATTAACTGGTCCCTAAATGCCAAGGATGCACCTCTGTCCCCTTAACACCCCCACGGGTCTTACAAGGCGTTCCCTAATGTCACCTTGAGAAACACTGAAGTGCTGGTGTCATGAAGCTGTTATGTATGGTCTGTACTGTAGTTTACGTTTTGCTCTGTTAGTACACAGTCTGTGTGCCTGCACAGGGTAGTAGAATAGCACTTGTGTTTTTAATAACTAATTAAATGCTCTAAATACACTCAAATGTCTTAAAACAGATGTTTATGTCGAAGCTGTCATCATGATGGCTTGCATTCATAATATGGTATTTGAACAAACATACTGATATTTATGTTGTCGTGTGATATTTTAGCAATACTAAGTGGATGCTGCAGCAACCGGAAAAAAAACCCCATCTGCTTGAAAGCTTAAAGGATTATGGGAGAAGAGCTCCTCAGATGTGCGTTAAGTCTGAGTGCAGTTAGTAGGGTGAGGGTAGATTGTCGTCACCCGCGGGAGCTACGTGTCTGTAAGCAAGGCGGGCTGTGCAAGGAGGCGCACGCCCGTGATTCTGAGGTGCCGGCTTGGGCTTAAGGTCTGGGGAGAAGGTCAGGATGCTGGGCTGGGTGTGCTCCATCCTCCAGAAGACCTGGTCCGACTATGAGCAGGAGAGGCGCGCCCACTGGTTGGAGTGCGCTGCCATGAGGGAGCATGCGGGGCAGCATGTTAAGGTACAGTAGGGGCATGACAGGCTTCAGCTTTGGATTGAAATAAGACGGCAACAGTAGGCTTATTGACAGCTGTACGCTTGTGTTGTGCTGTTTGCCTCACTTGTGTATTACTTTGTACAAGAGTGTCTGCTAAATAAATAAATGCAATAATTGAAATACTGACCTGGTTCAGTGTCCGAGTAACTTCACTTTTGTCGGCTGAATTCCTCTTAGCCTTGCTTGTGTTCAGCTTTGTCATAAAATTAACGTAGTATTATCGTTGAATTGTTGGCCAGTAAACTGCACTTAGATGTAAACAGACTTGTAATCTGAAGATTGCTGCTTGTAGTTCCACATGGCGGCCAGATGTGGTACCCTTGAGGCAAAGTTCTAAACCCATTCAATTACAGAGTTCGCTGAATGTTTACGAGGTTCATACAACTATGAGAACACTTATGATTACAGAGGCTAATTTATAATAAATTATTTCACTTGACATTTCAGTAAATAACGGTGATGTTAGGGATGGATTATTTTGGGGAATATATTTTAGCTCACTAGATACAGGTATGTGCTCTTAAGAACAGATCATCCATCCATCTATCTTTCAAGCATTTATCAAATGCCAGGCTGTGAGGTGGGGAGAGCAGGACACCATCCCAGACAGCATAGGATACAAGGCAGTGGCAGTGGGATGCGATCAATAACAGACACCCATCAGAGGTACAAACATGATCTCACACTACAGGCAATTTTAGAGAACTCGGATTCACCTGAGTGTATGTCTTTGGACAGTTGGAGGAAACTGGAGTACCTAGAAGAAATCTGTACACCACAGGGAGACCATGCAAATTCCAAACCCGCAAAAAGCCCCCATTCCTGGAGGTGTGAGGCAACAGTGCTACCCACTGTGCCACCATCAAAATCACATTATATTCCAATAAATAAGATTCGCTGTTTCAGCCATGGTCTACACAGACCACGCCTCGAGGGACCCGCTTTTAATGTAGAAATCCATTTGCACGCTGTATATTTCATACCTATTTATTTGCAGATATGCATACTTCAGAATAAATTAGCAATAACAAGATGCAGAAAATGAATTGCATTCAAGCATTTTAATTCATGTAATTATAATTGTAAGTGATGGGTATGACCAATGTGTTTGATCAGTTTGAGAGTTTAGGTCCTTTATTTGAGCTGCTGCCATACTTTGTTATACAGTAATAAAATATGGATGGGTAAAACAGGAAGTTACCTAATCACCTGTTCTCTTATGAAGTTATACTTTGTTATTTTTTCAGATTTGTAAATTTTGGTCCAGACCATTTACGTTTGGCAGGGGAATATTAAGGCCTTATATCGTATCTTAAATAAATGAGTTTTTAATAGCACCCCCTTGTGGAGAATATTCTTCAAAGCATGGAAAGACCTGTGACATTTTATAGGTCATTAAAAACCTGTGACATACTCTAGGTCATTATCTTAAGACGAGAGGCTGCTGCTTTCTATCATTGCGAGCTGTAGTCTAAGTGTAGTAGGTAGGTTACAGCAAGTGTGTTCTTCATTTGGTGCCCCTTTAAGGGCAGATGTTATCCTTTAACTGAATATATGTATTACATTGTTTTTTTTTTTCTTAACTTAGCCACCCCAGTTGCCTTGCACACTCCTTAACCCAGCTGTCATGTTCACCACACGAAGAAGCTGGAACCCTGGTCAGTCACCTTGCTTGCCAGAGCTGTGGAAGAAAGAAATCTCATTGGATGGTGAGTGTCACATGCAAGGGTAAAAACCTGTGTGGCCACATTTTTCAGAACATTAAGAAAAGCACCTCCTTCAGATTGAAGAGAAAGACAGGGAGAAAGAGAGTCAGACAGAACTCTTTGATCTGGAAATGAAGGGAGCAGCATGATTTACTGGGAGGTACAGTAAATTTGATCTCTGACTTCTCAGTTATCTGACACTGGTTGAATCTGATGGATTGAATGAGACATTCTGTGTAGGTGCCATGCTTTCATTGAGTATGTATGTAGAGGGATTAGCCCACGATCAGAATTAGAAGCCGCTTTCTCTGGGTTATCCCCTGCTCAGAACTTTTTTTTTTTTTTGCTCACTGTACCATTTAGAAATTGTTTACATGCTTTTATTTCGGACAAACTTGTCAAATGATCGCGAAGCTCAAATATTTGGGGGATGTGGGTTACTGCAAGACTTCTCACAGTGATAAAATTCTCTTGTTCGCAGAACAAGGACCCCTATTCATGTAACCGTCAGTGCTGATGCATGATAAGAGGAGCTTAAACCAACACAGTCCATCTCAGCTTTCATTTTAATATGTTACTCATTAAAACAATCAAGAACATGCATGAATTCTATCTGCGTTTCCTTGGATTACAGTGGACTCTTGTGAAAATGCCTATGATTTCAGTAATGCTGCGTACAAATCCTTATGTGGGTATAAGAATGAGTTGAAACATGCTGCTGACTAATGTCGGAGTAACTGGCATTTGCTAACATCAAGGCTTTCATTTTTTTATTCACTACTGTGCTTCACACTCACATGATATGTGAATTAATTCTTCTTCAGAAGAAACACACACACCGCCGTGTTTGTATTTGTTTTTGTAATAAGTGAGGCCAGACGTTTTTCCTGTACCCCTGCATTTCAATGCCTATATATGTGTTTTTGCCAAAGCATTCATGAAATTTTCTATTTGCAGAAATAGTTCCATGAAGTCAGTTATGGAGTTCAGTAGAAGCTTATTCTGTGTGTGTGTGAGTGAGCTGATGGCCTGGTTTTCTGATTTCCACAGCACGCTCAGTGAATTTACTGATGAGCAGCACTAAGGATAGATCCTTCCAGTCTTCCGCCTTCCCATCATGCCTCCCTGTGACTTCTGACCTCGCAAGCTCTAGTGAGACAGGTGATCAGCAACTGCTCATACAGGTGAGTCGTCTGTCTGTCTGTCTGTCTGTCTGTCTGTCTCTCTCTCTCTCTCTCACACACATACACACACACACACACACAGACACTCTCACTCTCTTTCTTGTATCTCTTGCCCCTTCATTTTTCAGGCAGTGTGACCCTACTCAGGGTATTAAGCTAGTCTTTGGTATACTTTCATAATCGCATTACCAAGTTTGAGACTCAGAATCTTTTGTTCTGTGGTCACAGTTGAACAGCATTTGTTCTGGGTAAACTCTATATAGTTCACTATGTATACAGTAATGCAGAATGCCTTTTAGCTGTATTAGATACAGCTACAAATTTTAAAGAACGCCAAGAAATTGTGTAAATCATCATGAATAGAACTTGAAGTGAATGAACTGATCAGAGATATGGGATGCGGCCATGTATACAAGTTTGCGTAAGTATGGGATGTGGGGTCTGCATATTATATGGTGATTAGTGTTTGTGTCACAGAAAAAATAAATGGCCCTTTTACATTGCATACTTAACATACAGTACCGTTAAATTAGACATGATGTTACTGCTTCAGCAATCTGTGACCTTAGATGTGCTAAGGCACGTCTTTTATTTCACATGTTTCACACTCGAGTGATGTCTCTCCCTCCTCATTCTCACTGTCTTCTCCTTTTAGTAGTCATACTTTCTGCAGAAAGTCTCTTGGTCCTGCTGCTGGACATCTGCCCGTGTAACTCTCTTTTTAATGGCTTAGACCGCCTGTAGCGGGGGTTCTCAACTGGTTTAGCCTCAAGACCCATATTTTTCCTTGATCATTAAGTCACAGCCCAATTTTTTACAAATTTTGGAGCCAGATTTATTTAACAAAAAAATAGTGCAGTAGTAGTAAATAGAACATAGTGCAGTAGCAATATGCTTTCATGCACTGTTTAAAAAAACAAAAAAGTCTGATATTACAAAAAAATATTAAAAAATATTATCAAAACAATCTTTTAACCATACCTGATGAAAATGGTCCCATGGGTTACAACTGGCCGGCTGAGAAACAGGAGCGTATAACAGTTCTCTACCCAGTCCTGGAGGACCTCCAGACAGTGCAGATTTTTGCTCCCTTCCAGTTCCTAGCCAATCAAGAACACCGAATACATGGTACAGGTGTATTGGGAGATGGGAGGGAGCAAAAGAGTGGACTGTCTGTGCAATCCCTGAGGACTGGGATGGGAAACGCTAGCCTATAGTTTATTGCTATATATTCTATAACAGTGCTGAGGTGTGCTAGCTGGAGATTGTTTCCATGTTTTAGAGGCCTCTTGTATCTAATGGCCAATTCACAGCAGTTGCAGACATGTATCCAGTCCCCTTGAATCCTACAGAACGGCATCTTAAGGTTCCATTTGCCCATTTCTTATGCAGCATTAACCGCTCTCTTCACCTCAGTGTACATTCTCTCTGTAACCTTGCCCGGCTTTCATCAGGTCACTTTCCCAATGTGCCTCCCGTTTCTGACCCTGCAGGCCCTGCAGGATAAGGTGTGCCGGTTCCAGGCGCGCCTGCACAGTGAGGACGCCAGCAGGACGCTGCAGCTGCCTGACGCGCTGACCGGCGTCCTCCACCAGCAGGCCACGGCACAAGAGCAGGAGAGCCCGTGTGAGGCAGAGCCTTCTGGTAAGGTGTCCGAGGCTTACGTTATGATGGGCAGTTTTTACTGTTAATATGTAGCTTATTATGGGGTGGCATGGTGGTGCAGTGTTGCCTCACACCTTAGGGATCTAGGTCGAGTGTCCGCCTGGGTTCCATGTGTTTGGAATGCTCTCCCTGTCATCATGGGCTTTCCTCTGGGTCTGGTTTCCCCCCCACAGTCCACAAATGTGCTGAGTTTCCAAATTGCCCGTAGGTGTGTCTGTGTGAGTGAATGGTGTGTGAGTGTGCCCTGCCATGGGTTGGCCCTGCCTTGCACCCATAGCCTCTGGGATAGGCTCTGGACCCCCTGCGACCCTGAATAGGACAATCAGATACAGAAAATGGGTAGATGGATAGTTTATTATATAAATTATATTAATTCCTTGGATGGTCTGCCATCAGGGGTTGTGCTGTGGATGTGATTTCATTGTGCTCACGTTTTTCTGACCTCGCTATGTTTGCATGGCCTACCGGGCCTGCCCATGGGTGTATATTTGCTGTGGTAATTCTGCGATTATTTTAAAGTGGAGAACATAAGAAAACCCATAATTCATACAGAGGGGCCAACTTTATCATTAGCCAATGATATGTTTTGAATTGGTGAGTGAAAGAGGAAAGGTCACTCTGGGGGCCAATCAGATTTCAGCTGTGGCTGGGGCCCCGGCCCTAATTCGCTGTTGTATGTGTGTTTCCATGTTCCATGTTTCCTGAGATTATCCAATGGAATGCTGCAGAATCCCTCTCAGCTCTCTGCCTCCCATGTCCCAGTACGCCAGTACAATGTAAGCATGTATGCAGATTTCAGGCACCCCGGTGTGGGAAGCTGCTCAATCCAGGTACCGCAGAGCCCGGAGAGGGAGACAGCACCACTGCTGGTGGAGGGGCACGGCACACCGGGCCGACCGCGCAATCAAGAGAAGGACCAGGATACTCTTATAAGCAGCCTCTGCAAACAGGTGCGTTACGCCTAGGAGAGTGCACCTGCACTGAAGATGCATTTCCATGGAAATGCAGATGTTATATATAGCAAAGGTTTCACAATGAATTATTCAGTTATTTAGAACAGGTGGAATGTGGAGTGTAAGATTGCAGCTGTCTGTTAACATCAGGTGAGGGTCTTCTATTCAATGTTCTTGTATCTAGGTGGAGGACCTGAAGGTGAAGTTGCTGGATCAGTCCCGGGAAGTGGTCAGACTGCGCTCTGAGCTGGTGGGTGAATGAGAAGAACAGCATTTCTGAGCTTCGGGCAAATCTCCATGGATGCATTTTTGATTCCTCATGTAAAAATTAATAATAATAAATAATAATACAGGTCTGTTTTAAATTTGTGCTCTATGGTCCCTCTTTAAAAGAGTGACAGCCTAACAATGGCATCTGTGTCTGATACGAGATTATACTGTTCTCTCTAGGGAGCAACAGACCTGGAGAAACACCTTGAGATCTTGGTGTCTGAGAACGAGAGGCTCAAACAAGAGCTGAGCACCTGTGGGGTGTCACTGCCTGATGCTCAAGTGCCTCTGTCTGGCTGCATAAACTGCCCCCACAGCCAGGTCAGGGTCCAGCCTGGGGTCTAACAGGAAACCAGCTCTGGGTACAATTAACTAATGTAAGATGGCTGCTTGTGTGTAGTTCTATGTGTGGCTTGGAGGGTTAGGCCTCTGTGCTTGTGATCAGGAGGTCATGGGTTTGAATCCCTTGCTCAGCAGAATGGTCACATCTTCAGGGAGCCCTTGAATAAGGCCCTTCACTCTCTGATTGCTCCTGGGGTGCTGGATAAAAGGCTGACCCTTTGCTCAAACCCCAAGCTTCACTCTCTGTTAATATGCGTCTCAAATAGAGAAATACTTGTGCAAAAGGCAAATTTACTATAATTTCTTTTACGCAGAGCAAACTTTATGTTTCACTAATTTTGTGCATGAAAGCATCTTTCATAATATTCGGCATCCCCCTTTGGCGACTGACATGCTGCGTCTGGCTGCCGGCTGTAGGATGCGGAGTCTCTGCATGCCGAGGTAGCACGGCGAGACCAGGAGGCCCAGCAAAGGGACAGCTGGCTGGCAGAGCTGGAGAGGAGGCTGCAGGAGAGGGAGACCCAGGTGGCGGAGCAGCAGCGCCAGCTAGAGGAGGCACTGCGGGCTCGCAAGGAGGTGGAGTGGACTCTGGGCGTCCAGCTGAAAGAATGCCAGCAGGCCATGTCCAAGCAGGCAGCTCAGCCTCCTCAGATAAGGGTGAGGGCTTAAAAGACCCTTTGAACCAATCACAGATGAGCAAATCCAAAAAGGCCTTCAACTCCCAAATACTAATCAATTACTCAAATTTAATTACAATTTATATTAGTTATATACAAAATCCTATATTTTCATACAAGAGAACTTGAATCAAGCCGATCCGTGTCTCCCGTCTCTCCAACAGTACGTCACTAAGACCGTAGAGGTAGAGTCAGCCCAGGCTAAGAAGGCGCTGTCAGAGGCACAGGCCCGGAACCAGGCTCTGCAGGAGCAGCTGTTGGCACAGAGGCGCCTCCTCTACGAGCTGGAGCAGCAGCTTCAGGAGTCGCAGAGGACAGGCAGCCAGCTGCGCATGCAGGTATGCGGCACATCTGCATGCTGCGGCTCGCTACCCCCGCATCGCTGGCTGCACTGATCTAACTGTAGTGTGGTGGCACTTAATTGACCATCAAGGAATGTAAATAAAGGGTCCAGCAAATTAATTGCTGTATTATGGGGTTCCGTTCTCAGCTTCAAAAATTTGCTTGTATGATCGGTGCTGTAGTGTGAGCTTTTAAGACACCCTGGCATCCTCAGTGTGTCCTGGTCCCTTTGGTTTCCTCTAATCCTGCGACACTGTGACCCAATTAATAGTTTTCCCCCAAGCCTTCCTAAATCACCAGAAGCACTTGGATTCACCCTGGACAAAATTCTTCCAAGGATAGAATGGATCCATTTATCACACTTTTATATTGTAGCCTTTTTTCTGGGCATTTTTCTTGTGGAATCAGCCACCTGCTGTGTCCCGCTCATACCTCAGTAACAGCGTGTAGCCTTAGAGCTTCTGTTTAATCGCTCTCTTCACTTGCGTTCCAGCTGGGAAAGGATCGGAGCCGACTCTGCAGCCTTATGTCTAAGGCCATGGGGCGGGGCAATGGAGAGATCATTCGTAGGTTGTCAAAGGTTGGCCTTTTATTTTAATGCTTTAGGAGTCAAAGATAAATAGAAGCGGAGCGAGGCTTGCAGTGAGAAAGCTTTGGTGTGTGGCTCTGTGGGTTAGGACTCTGTGCCGGTGATTGGAAGGTTGCTGGCTCAAATCCCATGACTGGCAGAGATATGCTACTGTTGGATCCTTGAGCTAGACCATTAACCCCAGTTGCTCTGGAGATCCTGCTGTCTGATCCGCACTTTTTGTATTGCTTTGAACAAAAGCTAAATAAAAAAAACGGTATGCTTTGATGGACACTGGGCTCATGTGACACCCACAGAATAATTCTTGTGTTGAAGAAGATCCAAAGAAGAAACTACATGTTCAGATACTGCTTTGCTTTGAACTTTGATCCCTCGTTGAGTCTGGTCCACCGGTCTATGCCCCCCAAAGCTCTACTTTATAAATGTTGCCATCCTTAGTGCTTCCCCTGAATCCCACTGCCCTGCAGACTTACTGTCATCACATACAGTGCCTGCACCTCAAACTTCCCGATGTAGATTGATGTGACCGAACCACTGCCTTGAACTTAGCTGAGCCTAGACCCCTGCTTAGTACCCATCTCATTGCTTTTTTCAACTCTGCACTCCAGTAAGGAATATTTTCCGTACTGCTCCAAAAATCAATGCCTACAAACAAAATATCGAAGAGATTTGGTATAAAGAGCTGACTCAAGGATGAAGAATCAGCATGAACAAAAGGCACCAAAACAGAAAATGGATTAGTATTTCATTCAGGATGAATGGTGGTGCAGGGTTGAGGTGAGAGGAGCCCCAGAGTGTGTGGTTAGTCCTCATGCCGTGTGGTGCCTCTCCCGCCAGATACTGGCATATGAGGGCGAGATGGAGCGGGCCCAGAGCCAGCTGGAGGCGGAGTTGCAGACACTGGAGGAGGAGAAGAACCGCATAATTGAGGAGGCCTTCATCAGAGCTGAAAGTGAGATGAAGGCTGTGCACGAGAACCTGGCAGGTCAGTCCAAAACACGTACATATTTATGAGTTTCCTGTCTATAGTAGCAGCTATAACATGTGAACACTGCTGACTGCCCGCTTAGGTGTACGGATGAAGCTGTTAACCCTGCAGCCTGCTCTTCGCACGCTCACCTGTGACTACAACTGTCTCAAGAGGCAGGTGCTGGACTTCCCCTTAATGCTGAAGAAAGCCATAGCAGAAGCCAAACAGGAGGTGAGGCTGCCCAAGGTGCTGCTGCACGTTCATATGACCCTCAGCCCTGCTAATCCCCGGCCTTGATTCTGCAGATCAGCCAGGTGATCGAGGAGGTCAACGCTGCGAACCAGGAGCTACTGCGAAAGTACAAGAGGGAGATGAACTTACGGAAGAAGTATCACAACGAGCTCGTCCGACTCAAAGGTAGGAACCAGGGCAGTGTAGAGCAGTGGTCACCAACTGGCTAATTCCAGTCCGAATCTGGACCACTATTTTGTGTTGCCAGTAATCTTTCTTTCTTCTCTACTCACTTTTGAAAAGACGTCAAGTAACCAGCTCTGCAGGGCTCTGTGGGTCCTTCAATTGCAGAATCTTATCCAGTCGTTGTTGTTGTTCAATTTTAGTTGAATTCCCCTGGCATAGGCCAATGCTGTTAAACACCTTTTTGGGAGTATGTGTCAGGAACCTCACTCTAACTCCATCCTCGCTGATTTCCCAGGAAACATCCGTGTATTCTGCCGAGTTCGGCCTGTCAGCCAAGCGGAGCTAAATGAAGACAAGAACGTAGTAACCTTTGACCCCAATGATGATGCTGTCCTGCAGTTGTCCAATAAGGGAAAACCACTAATGTTTGAGCTAGACAAAGTTTTCCCGCCTGAAGCCACTCAGGAGGAGGTGAGTCTTGAATGCAGCAGTTCCTTCCGAGTCTCGCTCAGTATATTTAATTGGAAACATGTCAAATGAACATTACTCTCTTTTGAATGACCAGGTTTTCCGGGAAGTTCAGTCTCTGATAACCTCCTGTATCGATGGGTACAATGTGTGCATTTTTGCCTATGGACAGACAGGCTCAGGGAAGACATACACCATGGAGGTAATCAATGTCCAGCTCAACATCAACTGCCCCCTGAAGTGTTATTGATATGGATTTTAATCAGTCACTGCCTTTTTTTGTCAAAAGGGGGTAGAGAACAACCCAGGCATTAACCAACGCGCCCTACGGTTGCTTTTCTCGGAAATATCAGAGAAGGCTCCAGATTGGCGCTTTAACATCACTGTCAGCATGGCAGAGATCTACAACGAGATACTTCGGTGAGAATAAAGTTTTGTTTTTTTATACATTTTAAATGAAGTTCTGAAGCGCTCGTATCATAGGGTGGAAAGATAAGGTTGGTCTGGCTATTTTCCTTAGTTTTTGGGGGGCTGCTCGTCATTGGTTGCAGTAAAAGCTACTGCTAAGTGCTAGTGAAGCAGACCTCACAGTATGACCAGACCTCTAGCGTCATAGTGTAAGTAGACCAGACCAGTCACTGCATGGTGTAAGCAGACCAGACCAGTCACTGTATGGTGTAAGCAGACCAGACCAGTCACTGCATGGTGTACTGTAAGCAGTTTGTACAGTAATGCTGTCATCAGCATTGTTATATAACCTATGATGTCTTTAGTTGTGGCAGGAGTTTAAGATGGATTATTATTGTCTGGGCTTGGCCATCTGGCTCATAAGCGACTTGTACACATCCAGCTTTAGTGAAGCTCTGTCGTACAACAGCTAGCATAAGCGTAGTTTTAGTTATGCTAACACATTCATTCTCCTGTGGTTGTAACACCAGTGTATGACTTTTTCTACCATAGTTATAATTGCTTCAGTTAATTAGGTTTAGCAAACCATAATAGAGGACGAATGTTAAAGTACAGTGCAAAGTTCCCTTATCTTGTGGAATTTTCCACTAGCATGAAAGCTGACAAATGAACTGCAAACACTTGTACCTTGAAACTGATTATTATGCATGAACGGTACAGAAGGGCCTCTGAAAATGAAGATTAGACCATAGTGCCCAATGTCAGATTTCTTCCAGAACCTTCATTAGTTAGTGATACAGCTTATAAAATGTGGCATTTCTTCTCAGGAACTTACTAGGAGACAATCCCAGTGAAAAGCTGGATATTAAGATGTGCCCAGATGGCAGTGGTCAGCTATATGTACCTGGACTGACGGAAATTACCGTGCAGAGTGTAGAGGATATTAACAAGGTGAGTGTAAACCTGAAACCAGGGCTGGCCCAGCCCTTTTTCGGGGTCCTAAGCAAAATTTGAATTGGAGCTTCTTGGCTGAACATACCCACATCACAGGCTGATCAAATGGGGAGCCCCCTGGTGGCCATTTGGCCCTAAGCAACCACTTAGTTCTCTTATGCATTCTGCTGGCCATGCCTGAAACTGTCAGTCTTACCCTAGATTTACATAATTGTTTCTGTAGGGTGTGGTTTCACCCCAGACAAAATAAGGCAAGTCCATAAATTTTTACCTCCTTCACTGGGATGACTTAATGTGACAAACACCCTGAGACATGCACTTTTGTAACCAGGGATCTCGTGGAACGTGTTTGAGGAAAGAAGACAAAATCCTTAACGGATTTAGCCTAACAAAAGACTGGCTTGTGGATTTTCTGTCTCCATGTTGGAGCATAAAGTTTGAGAGTGGCAGCAATGAATCATTACTTCCATTGGAACACCAGTTACTATAAAGTTTTTTTTTTTTTATATATATATAATAAATTTTATAGTTCTGTAGTGTAAGCAAAGTCTATGAAACCCACGCAGAAGTGTTTATATGGGATTTCTTCTAGAACTGACCTCAAAGGTGCTAACTCCTCCTTGCCTCGTAGATTTTTGAACTTGGTCATGTGAACCGGGCGACAGCCTGTACCAACCTGAATGAACACAGTTCCCGTTCTCACGCTCTGCTCGTCGTCACCGTCACCGGCTTCAACACCACCACTGGTCATCGCACAGCAGGTCAGAGCATGAGCACTGTATCTGCACCCCAGGTGACCTTCACCATACCCTCTGTAACTGATCAGCAGGCCAAAAACTCACCTCCTAGGTTCTCAGTAGTGACCACTGTTTAGATCCTACTTGGAGAGTTTTTATCCTTTTGGAGTTCCATTAGGTTAAATGTACACTACCTAGAAACACAGGGGGAATTCTAGGATGTTTAAGGTGGTGCCATAAGAGGGGCCAACTTTATTAGCCAGTGATATGTTTTGAATCGGTGAGTGACAAGGGAAGGGGCACTCCAGGAGCCAGTCAGCTTTTGGCTGGGGCCAACGCCCCTGTGGACTCAAACCCTGTATACATTATATGTAAATATTTGAGCATTTCAAACATGGAGGAAAATACTAATAAAGGGGGAGATATCATGGATTATCACTGTTACAGTCGCTAATTCTAGCATGTTATTCCAGTGTTCTGTTTACTTATATTGCTTGATTTTGTACTTAATGAATCCTTTTAAGTGTCCTAAAAGATACAGTCTGTGTGAGAATGGGAGAAATAACCTGAAGTTGACAGTGATTGGTTAGAAGGCTTTTTATGCCGAGGTGTGTTGCCCCACCCCCATGAAACGTAACAGATGTTTTTCCCTCCCCTGCAGGAAAACTGAACCTTGTGGATCTTGCCGGGTCAGAGCGCATTGCCAAGTCAGGTGCTGAAGGCAGCCGTTTGCGGGAGGCGCAGTGCATCAACAAATCCCTGTCTGCCCTGGGAGACGTCATCCACGCCCTGCGCTCTAAGCAGCCACACATCCCCTTCCGCAACTCCCGTCTCACCTACCTGCTGCAGGACTCGCTGAGCGGGGACAGCAAGACCCTCATGATGGTTCAGGTGTGTGAGGGCTGCCGCTCCTGCACTGTCAGCATCAGGCAGATACGGCGAAACAGGGCATCTGGGCAGCATACAACCAAGATTACCATATACCTCCTATGATGTATAAGCTATTTAAAAGTTGCCGATAAAAGTCATTATACCACAGCGCTGTTGAAGTTTCGGATTTGATTTGTCAGATGGGTGTTGATGAATTTTCTATAACCATGCACATAATGACAGTAGTAAATCAATACGCTATTATACAACAACAGGTGGTTTCAAACTAACGACTGGCTAACAGTGCAATGCCTGGAACACATCAAGCTTTTTTTCGGCCATTGGAAGCTGTTGAAAGTTGTCGAGCTGTTGATGAGAGCCAGTGATTCCAGTCATACTGGTGTGTGCAGCACAATGGGACACCGTTTGAGCCAGCTGAGCATGTTGAATTGGCATCGGAGCTAGTTAGTGAAGCTGACTCTCTGACTGGGCTGTATGTCACCTCTAGTCGTGCCGGTGTGTTCCAGCGCAAATTCACACTATCGAGGGGGGCTGATCGTTTGTTGGCCTTGGCTGGCAATAGTTTTTTTTTTACTGTAGGCTTGGTGTGTACCCAGGTTTAGCGATAGTGAGTTTTCAAATTAACGATGATGACTTGGATCATACCAAAGACAAACGTTTAGTCATTGGCAGAAGGAAAGAAGTTCTTCTAATAAATGTGGTTTTGGCTCGTCAATGTAAAAACAATGTCTTTAGGTACAAACATGTACACCAAGTGTGTGGTAACCATGGTCTAAGCTTGTACTGCATTAACTCTTTAATTGTCTTTGTCCTTTTTTTGGGAATGTAATTTGGCTTTTGGAGAATGAGGTTTGCTTTTGAGGGTGCACCTTTAGTTAACGATCAGTCTGATTGTACGAGAGTCAAAGGACCGGCTTCCTCCTTCAGGTTTCCCCATTGGACAGCAATACATGTGAGTCCGTTTGCTCCCTGAAGTTTGCCCAGCGAGTGCGGACTGTGGAGCTGAGTGCCTCGGCAGGCCGTAAGCACACCGAGAACTCCTCCACATCTTCCTCTCCCACCAATGACAGCCTGGAGGTAAACACCTAGTCCTGGCCAGCCGCAGACTGACGTTGCATTGCATCTAATCCCTCTTCCCGCCGGTGTCTCACTGAGGAAAATAACGCCCTGATCGCAAAGCCTTTATTCTTCTGCATGGTCAGCGCTTGACACACACACACTCAGGTGTACCCCACTTACGAGCCTAACATGTTTCTGGAAATCAGCTCGTAAAGTGAAATCAAGAGGAATAATTACCATTCATTTTAATGGGAGAAAGTTCTGAGCACTATCGTAATAGATAATCACAGGAGAGTCACCAAACAGCTTGAAACAAAGGTGTGGAGATAGTAACTGTAGACAGGAACGGGTGACGGCGTCACTGGAGAACTAGGTGTGGCTCCCAGGACAAAAATTCATGGAATTCCCGACTCCTGTTACTTCTAACTGAAAAGAAATCAGCCTCATATTTGCTCATAATTCGGCAAAGAAATTTGTTTCAATTGTGTATATGAAAACTCAAGGGGTCTCTGCATCGTGCTTGATGTCAACTGCCTAAAATACTCCTGGCACTCACTGTAAACAGATAAGCTCTTCGTATAGAGAAGAGTTACTGTCACCACAAGTTTTGTACGTTTACACTACTTGAGTTTGCAGCTACTTTATCACGTACCATGGGTTTACTCCTCTCTCTCGTGCATCTTCTGCCTTGCATTTATTCTGTCTTCGGTACTCCCTAATTGTTAGTTGTCTTTTATTATGGTGTCTCCAGCAGAAGCAAGTTGTGCCAACAAAAATTTACCCTGGTCTTGATCATGTGGCTATAAAGATTCTGATTCTAAGCTTTGAATTATGTAGTTAGTCCCCATAATAGGAGTCCTACCTAAGCGTGACATGGTCTGGGACTTGCTTTATCCAGCTGGACTCTCCACCCATGACTCCCGTGTCCCTGCCCCTGTCCCGCGCCAGCAGCGTCAGCTCCTTAGTCAGCACGACGGTCAGGAAACCGGGCAGCATGCGCAGGAGGTCACCATCTCAACAGGCCTCAGGTCAGTGCATCCTGCCGGCAGCCTGGGCTCCACCGCCACTATAAGCCAGGTTTGATTTATAACTGACATGATAATAATGGTCATTTTTCACACTGGTTTCCCTTCTAAATTCCTAAAAGAATCTTTTCTAGTATGTAAATTTCACGACAATAACAGCATTTAAAAATGTACAAATTTTACCAACACGATTAAGTTAACTTTCTTAAACTGAAGTCTTGTGTGCAAAGTAACAGTTGATAAAATAAATGAAGATCCTGACTTATAATAGGGTGTACACTGGAAGAGAGCTTATTGATAATTATTAGGGGTGGGACTCAATTTAAAAAAAATAATAAAAATAATTAAATCTAATTACAAATCTTCTAATTAGTTAATTGAAATGAATCAAATCTAAATGAATTTTAATCACATTACAATATTTGACACAAGAAATAAGAAATTTAAGTTTGGTTGATGAATGAATCAATATACATAAGCTTAAACTTCAAAATCTTGTTTATTTTC
>JAODKC010000021.1:23258359-23285056 GCA_026777985.1 Mormyrops attenuatus | reverse complement strand
CCCGGGCGCTGCGCCGCCCCGGGGCGGGGGGGTGTGCCGCTGCTGTGACTTTGGGGGGCTCTCTAACGTCGGGTGTTGTTGATGCGATAGGGTTGTTGTTCAGGTGACCAGGCTGAATGAACTAGCAAATACTTACATCAAAATACTCATTCTGGCCCATCTCCCCTTCCACATACTTATTCAACATATATTGTAACTTAGCACAGAAAGCTTATATATTTACAAGTACAGGTTATGTTGGTGTTACGTTCTGATAAACCTTCTATATAAGGCAAAAATGCATTTTAAATTTAGTACACCTAACAAACAACATACTCTTACGTCAGCCTACAATTGGACAAAATCATTAACACAAAGCCTATTTTATAATAAAGTGTTGTATATTTCATGTAATTTATTGAATAATGTACTGAAAGTGAAAAATATTTACCCATCGTAAAGTCAAAATATCGTAACACAGACTATCGTAACCTGGGAGACGTCCATTTTCCTCAAAGGAACCATTTTCACAATTATATCAATTTCAAACTTAATATTTTGATTTCCCTGCTACACTTACTACCAGTTTGTCAGGCATTGGGGTCATCTCCATCACTGGGTTAGGCTTCACCAGGAAACACTCTAGAACAAAAGATGTAGCCTTCTATAATACTCATTTACAATATTTATAGAGATTCATAAAATGCATTTTGTGTGTAAAGTTTACGTGGCTGACTCTGGGCGGCTGCTCTTTCAACACTGCTTTCTTCTAGAATATTGACAAAGGCGATAATGACCCATTTAAAGAGGCCAATGTCATCATGAAAAGTGATGGATAAAGACAGACGTCTGACCTTCCCTACGAGTGAACGACCTCTGACACAAAGGGCCATGTCTAGTCTGCGATATTCAAAGTGCTCACCGTCTTCAGGGGGGGCTGGAAACGGTTCAGTTGTCCTTGGGGGTGTGCGGGCTACAAAGGACAATTGATCAGATTATGAACTGGAATTGAATGATAATTAGGGTGTCAACATTCATATAATAGGACATTCTAGATATCGGTTAAAATAATAATAATAATAATAAAAGAAAGTTACACCGTTGTTTTTCAGAAGTAATACGCACTTCAGTCATAAGTGGTTTATATCCATGCTTCCTAAAAGATTCAGAAATAATAGGCCGGGGATTAGTTATTTTCCTGAATGGACACATAATATAGCACACTAATGAGGTCACCGGTTGCAAGCTGACAGCAACGGAAAATGAAAAGTTATGGACTGCAAGTTGTATTGTTTTAGGTAGAGACTGGTGGTTATCCACCAATCCATCTTCCAACCACTTATCCAATACAGGTTAGCAGGGGGCCAGCTAACCCATTCCAGGCACCCTGGGACGTGATGTCAGTCCATGCCAAAAGCACAAACATATAATGAACAAAATCACACATGCCTTAGCACAATGATTTTCCTGGGGATAAATGTTAAATGAAATGTTAAATAAATGAATAAATGTTTCATGTAATTTGATCTTAAATTTGGCTTGAGGGACAACACTAAGGTAGCTTTTAAAAGAACCCTGTCAAACTTCACTAATTACAACCTAGTTACAGTTTTCTTAGCAGATGCTTTTATCCAGAGCAACATAAAACTGAAAGCAAGGTGAGACACTCCCTGGAGCAACTGGGGGTTGAGGCTTTGCTCAGGGGTCAATTGAGATTTGAAACAGCAACCTTTTGGTCACAGGAACAGCATCCTAACCCACTGAGGTGCAAACAGGGCTTATAAAATCAACGGCACCTTAAAGAAAAATATTTTGAGATTCAGTGGAGGGAAAATATGAAAATGATTCAACATATTCAAAATATATAAGCTACTAATTAATCTACTTCATAGAGCAATTAATGGTGCAAAAAATACAAAAAACAAAAATATGTATATATCAGGGTCAGGGTGTAATCAGCAGCGGTCAAGCCTAATTAATTAACTATCCAGCTGGAAGAAATAAAGACAGTGCTCCCCCCCCAAGGGTGAGTTTAAGAATTACTGAAGGTAAGAGGGAAATTTTCCATTAATAAGCGGGGCTTACAGATGGCCATCTTCGGCTGAAAGATCTCCTTGTAGTCCTCTGCGTTGCGAATCTCTGCAGTAGACTCCTTCTCCTCCCGCTCCTCCTCACTGCTGGGGCTACGTCTCTCACCCTCAGGACTGCGGCGGTCCGTGTCCGGATTCTGCTTCACTCTATACAGAATATGCAAATTAGCCATTTATCGTTAAACGCCAGAAGTATTCGGAACAACAAGGACCGAAGAAGTATTGTAAGAGGACAGAGTGTGACAGACATTACCTCTGTTTGCTACAAGTTGTTAGTGGGCGCTCATAGTTACGCCGGATGGTGGTGCCCTTGGGCGTAGGTTCTGTGAGAGGCTTGTCATCCTGGATTACCCCCTGGATCACTGACCCTGATTTCTTCACACGGTTCAGATCCACAACGTACGAGGAGACATTTGTTAAGTGATATGAGACTCCAATCTGATAGGAGAGAGAGCAGAAGAAGGAAAGGAAAAAGAAAGAAAGAATCAGCTTAGTTAGGACAACAAACTGAAAAGATTAAAGGCTAAATGTACTAATATCATGTCCAAATCTTCTTTATGCATTTTATACAAGTAAAGCAGGCAGCACAGTCATTAAGAACAACCTAATGTTTGCCTGTTTAAGTGACAGAATCAGCCCTGGTGTGTACTTAACTTGTTCAAGGTGAATATTGTGTGGTGTCGAGGGAAATATTTCAAGGCATAGTTGCTTCATATGAAACTGTCAACTGGAAGACAGAACTAGTGGAGATTTTTCCATTGTGTTCCTAGTTCCATTCCATGTTAACAGTTGCTCAATACAATGTGAGCGAGCGGGAGTGACACACCAGCTGGTTGTTGCATATGGCCAGGTCAGCCACCCTGCCCCAGGCCACAGGTACCACGTCAAAGCAGCGATCGGGCTCCCAGCCATAAACGCGCAGGGCGTCCTGGGCACCGCTGTACAGGCAGCATCCGTCCGGGTGGAACGAGATGCACCTACAGAAGACAGAGTACAGCGTTCGGGTCATAGGGATCTCAATAAAGGGGGGGGGAGGTCCGTCCAGAAGAAGTTTCAGTAAAACCCATCACAAACCTCACTGCTCCCGTCTCTCCTTCAGAGGAGCCAATCATTCTAAACTTCTCCAGATCCCACAGCTTGATGGTCCTGTACCACAGAACCAATCACAACAGAAACAGATTTCAACAGTCATTTTCTCCTGATACCATCCACCTGGCCCAACTTTTACCCGTTACTGTCATTCTCAGTTCTTACTATTGAATCATATACCAACAGCACTATGCTATCAAATTGCAGTGATGAAATAATGCTGAATGCGAGTCCAAAGCCTTTCAGAGGTGTACCTGTCAGAGCTGCCCGACGCCAGGAGGTACTCATTGGGATGAAACTGGACAATGTTCACTGCACCAGTATGAGCGGTAAATTCGGTGATCATCTTCCCAGCAGTCAAGTCCCACAACTGACGGCATGAAAGTGAATAAGAGGCTTGAATTTACTTTTTTGAAATCCTCAAACTGAGGATTATGGCTTTCACTTTCAAAAAGAAAAATCTGACAGCTGACAAGGGCAATTCCAGCATTATGAATGTGACATTTAGGCTCATACTGGCAAACAAAGTTCACAAGTTTAGTATTAATGAGCCTATTCGCATATCTTTTCATATAACCTACTGGACTGAATAAAGACAAGTCTTCAGAATTCATATATTAATTTACAGGTTAGAAATACATAGCATATAAATCGGCATTGTGGACGTGACATTTAAAGTGGAATTTATGACAATCGACGATTCACCACATCATTTTGTTTTTTAAAAATGTTTAAATATATTTTGAGAGGTGTCAAGCACAGAGTTTCTTAAGCACCTTCACAGGAATAAGGGATAAACAGTCATAGTCTTGCTTTACCCCCACTGAGACGGCAGACCTGAACCCAGTCACCTTCGCTGCCTTACCCCGACTGTGAGATGGCAGACCTGAACCCACTCACCTTCACTGTGGAGTCATCACTGGAGGAGGCGAGCCACTTCCCATCGGGGCTGAAGGACAGACACCGGACTGCCTGCGTATGACCCTGTAAATATAAGCATGAATATCAGCTCAAAAGCAACTGGGAAAATATACTATCAAGTACAGGGGCTCAACCAACCACAGCACATGGACCCACACAGACACACAAACATATCACACTTGAGGCAGCAAGCTGCCGTTTTTTTTTTTTTTACTATAATGAATAATATTTTAATGGACCATTTAATTTTATTGAAATAATCAGTGTTCATCACCACTGAATATATCCATCCGGTCTTTTTATTAAGCACTTGGCAGAGGCTGCGATTCATGGTTGAACTATGTGAGCAGCGATTTTAGAGACTGGCTGAGATTCTGGGACAAACACCAACTCTCCTCGGGCTGACTGGGTAAACTAACAGGAATCATTTATCCACATCAGCTTAGGCTCAGCTCATCCAAATAAGGAAGAGCCTCTCTCTACAAGGACAAGAACTGTAAGGTGGGGGTCCTCTCTGTTATATATCCTTTATAAGTGTGCATACAATTTCTGATTCTGTGCATCCAATAATTAGACAGTTTACACACTCCTTACTCATTCCTGTACAATTCTTTCAAGAGGACATATGTTTTATGGCACATATTGTGGCAAGTTATATAACTATATAACAAGCTGACAATTCAAAATGTGCCAAAATTCACAGCTATCATACACAAAATGATTTTTTTTTTTTTTGCTTTTTCTTAGTTATTGGATATAAAATACTTATTTTACTATAAAAAACAGAACTGCCTTGTCAGTTTGATTAAGAATGACCAATGAAATGGCTTATTCACATCATAAAAGAACCGGTACTAAAACTAGTTCAGACCATCTGCCAAAAAGGAATGTAAGGTAGAAAGAACTGATTATTTTTACTGAGCGTAATGTGTGATGATTTTTATGCATAAACCACTGGACAATGCTGCATGTAATGGCAATAGGAAAACCAGCATTTTCTGCTTAGAATTGGAGAAGTGAGAAAAAAAAAAAAGCTTTTTACCTTATATCTGAAGACACACCCTTTTCTTCTAACATCCCACAGCTGAAAGAGAAAAAAGGCAAAGTAGGTGCAACTTTAGGTGCCAACCAGAAGTTCAGGTGTGTAACCGAAAGTAAAAGTTATAAAAGTTCAATCCATGTGAAGTCTAACTAGGTCTTATTCACCTTGATATTTGTGTCCATGGAGCCCGAGGCTAGATATTCCCCAAAAGGATGGAAATCAAGACTACAAATGTTCGCTTTGTGTCCCATCAGAGTACGAAGTACTAGATAGACAAAGGACAATTTAATTCAAGCTGTAATTTACAACATATATCATTATGCAATATATAACACAAAACACCCAATTCAGACAGGATTGATTTTACCTAGGTCGGCTAAGTTTGTAGTATCAAAGGGATTTGACTGGCCAACTCAAATGGGATAAAAAAAAAAAGTGTAATTTTCACAATTACCTGAGATAGCCGGACATAAAACTAATCCTATCCAAATATTAACATCAGAGTTAGCGCATCTAAAAATCAAATGACAACAAACGCCCTATACCGTTAACAAACTAAACAAACACAACAACACGGCAGATTCGGAATGGACTTAAATTATAAACCATGTTGGTAATTGCTTCAATCACAATGTATCCTAAGGTAAAAATAATTCTGTCTGAACAGGACTAAAGATATAAAACAATCAACAAAGACCTAGCAAAACAACTATTACACCACTGCTTCTTTATATATTTTAACATGTCATGAAGGAATGGAGAATGTTGGAGAGAAATGTAATAAGATTCAGACAAAACGTCAGACTCACTTTTGGCTGCCTCCAGGTCCCAGACACGCAGTGATCCAGACTGTGACCCCGCAACCACCTGCTCCTCCGAGCTGCTGAACTGCATGCATTCCACCGGGCTGGTGTGTCCCTTCAGACTCTGCGACACAGACAGAACACCATCCATTACTTAGAAGGACCAAGACACTATTTGGTATAAGGAATGGGAAAGATACAGAGAATTCAGGAGTGGGAAAGGTAACAACCCAGACCCAACAAGCAAACCTGAATACTGAACCAGATGAGAGACAAAATACAAAAAGCCCTTTGTTCAATACCATTATGCAGTTGGGCTTGCTGACCGCCCAGATGTTCACCCGACAGTCTTCCCCACCCGTGGCCAGCAGCCTGCCTGACGTTTTCCCCAGAGCCAGCGAGGACACGTTGCTGGAATGTGCCACAATCTCCTCTAAAAAAGAACCAAGGTACAGCAATAGAGTGCAAGCACATTGCAAGATGAAAATTCAAGTGCAGCCAAAAATCCCATTCACCTGTACACCAAACACTCTCCTAACTTATCTAATGACAAGACCCCTTGCCAATACCCTTTGCCTTATATTGTGTCCAGTTGAGTATATTCGTTCAGTTTACAAGACATTGATTTTATAATTAGGTGTATGCTGATACAATATTTCCTACAAGGAAAACATAATTTAAAAAAAATCTGTGAAACAAATAAGGGTGCAACTCACGCAACCGCCATGACGTCTTAGTTGTGCCGACTCCCGCCATGCTAACTGAACGAGCAATACAGAAATATAATGGCAATCTTTTCACGTTTATTCTGTGGCTGGTTCTTCAAATATATGTGAAGTTATAAAAAAACACGAGAAAGGTAACTGTTTAATTGATCAATGACGTCACTTCACTTTCATTGCAGTTGCTTCTGGTACCTGTAAAGAAAAGAAAGACCGTTTAGTAATGAAATATTTTAAAACAAAAGGAACGAGATACAAGACAGCGCAAATATGTCATTGTGAGCAATTTACATTTTTATCTCTATTGGTGTCACTACGGGATGCAGAAAGTGTTCGAGCAAAGTTGTTAGGAGATGCATGCATGCACAATGAAACTGGAAAAGTAAAAAGGTAACAATTAAAATGTGCTGTCGTACTAAATACAATCAAGCAAATGGTATTAAGATAATGACTGCTGGATACCTAACAACCGAGCTACACGAACAGCTAGCAACCACAATTAAAATCGTACATGACCGTTAGCAAAATGTCGATATTATAGTATAGACCTTGAATACTATAAAACAAAAACCAATTAAATGAACTTGGCGTGATACTGAGCTGACGTAATGATAAACCAGCTAGCTAGTTAGACTGCATGCTCAGCTAATTCTCTCAAATGCAAGTTAAAATGGGGTACTTACCGATGTTCAAACACTTCAAAAATAAACGAACATTTCCAGCTGAGTGGATTTATTTTCTTTTTAGAAACGAAACATGAACAGTCTATCCGGGCATTCTTAGCCTAACTGTTGACATGTTTGTTTTCGTTGCTCTCGACTCAGGCAGTCTGGACACCCCACGCAGGTCCGGCCTTCCTGATTGGTCAAAGTACGCTTAGCAACCGTACGATGCGTCTTTGCTATATGATAAATAAAAACTAATACAAGTAATTATTCAAAGTTTACCAACACAATCTATATGTAAGAGATCAAAGTCTACTGCTAAATGAGATAGCGAGTCTATTTTTTCAACGCACGCCTCAGTTTTCTGCAATACGCGAGCACGTGCGGTACCGCCTTAGTTACTACCAACCAATGAAAGTCATGAATAGTCCAAGAAATAGTGACGTCATTCATCTTGCGCCCCACCGAGGGATCACAAGTTCGCTGGGATGTGAATTAAAAGCATGTTCGCTATTGTAATACCACTCATGCGAATATTGGCAACTACTGGCACGATATGAGTTATGTGCCTCACTGCACGACTGAGTAGGTACAGAACTAAAATGTAGTAGGAACCAGTATTATCAGCGTTTTTCAAACACACAAACACTCTGAATACGTGTATAATGAATGAAAAATGTAAGTAATAGATGGAAAAACTGTCCAAATAGCCTCATAGGAAGCAATAATCATTACAGCAGGGGTCTCCAACGCCGCTATTATCCAGCAGGTTTTCTGTTCTATCTGGCTTCTGATGAGCTGCACACCTGTTACTGGTATTTACCTGAGAGCAGGTGTGGATTATCAGAAACCAGGTAGGATAGAAAACCTACTGGACAGTAGCTCTCCAGGACCAGAGCTGTAAACTCCTGCATTACAGGATGTACAATGCATCTACAGCACAGTATCAGTTGGTCACAACATTTTTGTGCTAAGCACTTTGCACCATTTTCCATTCAGGCAAAGTAGTTCTGTTACTAAATTTTTAACCGCCAAAACTGTAAGAACTGTAGTAACTGGTTTGACACAGCTGACACACACCAGGGTGAACCATTTTCATAATTCGTTTATAAAGCCTGTAGGGATGTTATACTCTTATAAAATTATAGCAATATTCCTCACTTACCTGCACTATTTATAATTTCATTACAATAATGCATAATGTACTTCCAGAGCACTTGCAATCATATGTATTTTATCAAAATAAAATTGACAAAATATATGATCCTAATAAAGCTGTATAACCCCATCAGGAATGATACGTTATGTATTCCTGATTGAACATATTTCAACATGCATAGCCCTGGTGATTTATGAAACAATGTACACCATGGAATTATATACCAAGTTGTAATACTGAAACAAATGTAATGTATTAATGAGACCAAACAAATGAAAGACTAGTCTCAGGCTCTAATATAGATCAGTTTGCCGCAGGAATATAAAAATACACAGTTTTAGAGCAGTCTGTTTTTAAATCCCTTCTGAAAATCATGATGCTGACATGAGGTCTCTTATTAGACATTCAGAATGTCATTGCTAACATCTTACAAGTCTCATTACTCAATAAAAACACTGCCCAAACCTTTGCACATGAAATGGTACCTGAGGAACAGTACAGCCATTCAATTAGCAACTTTCACCAGAGAACTCAAGGTAACAGTGAGGAAAAACAGAATAATGGACTCAATTTGATTTTATATACTTAAGAAAGAAAAAAAACATCGCCATAGTCAGGACATGCTGATAAATTACAGTCAATGACAAATTTACCAGTTGGGCCCCTTATTTTTAGCCCAATATGAGAAAAGCAGTTTCTCTCAAAATAATTTAAAACATTATCAGACATCAGTATTTGCCAAGCTAAAATTTCTTGATCTGTCGTCTCTCCTGTCTTCTCTGTTTCTTCTCGTTAACCTCCTCTGTGGCAGCCGGAGTCCCCGCCGAAAACCAGGGACCCAGGAAGTTTACCCAGAGCAAATACAAGGCCCGTATGGGAGCCTGAAGAGCAGAAACAAAGTGTGTGGTAAGAAAGATGAGCTCTCCAGCAGTGAGAAAACAGGCGCGCAATTACTGGTGCCCTGGCAGATCTTACCAGAAGCCAGAGGTACCAGAAGTAAGATGATATTGTGCTGAGAACTTGTACAATGGCAGTGAGCAAAATCACATCTTTAAGGTGCCTAAATTGAGAAAAACAGTCACTAAATTGCAAGGATCACTCCCAACCTTTAAAAAAAAAAATTAATAAAAAAAAAAAAGAATAGAATCTACGTTAAACCACAATAAAAAGTACAATTCCTAATAGATACACACTGGTACTTTTGCCACACAAGAGAAATATATTTAACCTGAACTTTCACACAGAAATAAATTACAAATTGTTTCAAACCATGACTGTAATTTAGAAGAAGCTGTATTTTTTGTGCCATGAACAGCTCTTTGGTACAATATAGGGCAGTTCAGGGGAGAGCAGAACCTGCTCACCTGATGCAGACTCAACACTCACTCTGCCATGCCCTGCTCCATGTTCAGATCTATTCCACCATCCAGTAGGCTGCCATCGTCTGCAAAAGTAGGCTTGGCCATGGCAGACATGGACTGGTAACTCCCCATGTAGACCGACAGGGCAAACACCAACAGGATCTGCAGAAAGACAAGAATGTGGACAAAAGCTGTTGAGCTGTGACAAAACCTAAAAGTTCCTTCCATGCTAGATAGAAAATCTTGTATATATGTGGGGAATTAAAACAAGAGCTGTATGACCTCCTCTCGTTCGTAAATTTCTTATATTCTTATGTTGTAGTTAACAGACTATCCAATGATCCACAACAATTAATATCCTACAGTACTATATTTGTAATTTAAAAATACATGTAATGCAAAATATGTTGTCATATAAAAGTTATATGTTCTCTATAAAACATGCATGATTTCAGTAAGTCAATCTTACCCATGTCCAAACTGTTGAACTGCTATAGTATAGCATTAGGTTGATAGCAACGAATATTGCCTGTGAAGAAACGTGAAAACGTGCGGTATGGGTCATGCAGATCCGAAAAATGACTCTCCTTAAAATTCACGTAAATTTCAAACATTTTTTTACTCATTAATGCATTGGGATAAACACCGCAAATGGGGACTTACGTTTGCTCCAAGAATGACTCTTGTATAGAATTTAAGCGTGGCAATATTCTCTTCATATATCTGCTTCTTGCCCTTTGTTCCTACCTTTCCTTTTGGCTGTATATTTAAAAACAGAAAACAAATGTTAGTGACGGAAACTTGCCTAGTTTGCAGACAACTGATTAATAGAAAAAAAAAAATCTGTGTGAAATAAGATCACTAATCAATAAAAACAATAAAGACAATATTACATAGCGACCTAACAACACCTGTCTAATAGACAAAATGTCACTACATATCCATCAAAATTACTATCAATTTATATATGGTAATAGCATATAACCAAGTATAGGAGTGATCAGGCTAGCTAATTATAGCAAACTGGGAACCTTTATCAAAACCTGTCATTAGCATAACATACCGGCATTGTGTATTTCAGACCCGTAGTATGTCGCAGAAAATATTCTAACTATCGACATCCACTTCTAGATGTGTATTTTAGCTTAATTTATGTAGTAAAGAAATCATCAAACAACCAACTACAGTAACACATCAGCATTGAACGAAAGTAATTGGGCGCGCAATTTATTCGTCATTTCCTTCGACTGCTTCTTCCTGGTTGAGTGGAAAATCACTAGTGCCATCTAAAGAATGGCTGTATATATACAGCAGTTTATATTTTGAATCGGAACTATCATAGGTCACACCAATAAATCGTCGGGTTATAGCGATATGAATTGTATCGTTTTTTGATTTTTATTTCTTTCACAGTATCTCAAGAAATTAGCGCTGACACAGACAAAGTTTTGTTTCCTTGGAAAAATATGCTTTTTAGGAGTTGCTTTGTCTTTTATACTAAGAAACACACGGAACGTTATAGAGCACGGGATAAAATATGCGATACTCGTAATATTAATATTATTTTTATTTTAATCGTAATATAATTAATAATATAATACGCCTATAACTGGGGTAGTGGGGGGCCTAATGGTTAGGGAGGCGCTCTTGTGTTTGGAAGGTTGCTGGTTCTAAGCCCCTAACTAGCAAGGCACTGCCCCTTGGGTGCTGCCCACTGCCATGTTACATATGGGTTAAATGCACCTTTCGTCGGGGTATGTCGACAATGTTTTATTTAACGTAAGTTAAAATCTTTTAAAAAAAAAAAAAAAAATAGCACTTGTCTTACTCCAATTGAAAAACTACCCGTAAAAACAGTAAAGAAAATGAATGATCCAGAAACAACTTCAGAGGACATTGGTTATCTATTTTATTTGACCATTTTCAATGAAAACTAAACCCCACAAAGGATCTTCAAATCAGAAATCACATGCGATGAGTTTGTGGTAAACATATGCCTCCGGAATAACCGACATATGGAAGGTAACATAGAGATAGGCCTAATTATGAATATAAACGCTCAACCGTATGGTATGACATTCTTTTTTGGTATGTCTGTGTTATTGCACAGTAAACTACGAATCCCAGCATTCAAGGCGGCACTAGAGTGACGTTTGGTTGGCTGGGATTGTTTCTGTAGGCGGTGTGAATAGCAGCGCAGAGACATCCACAGTAGGAAGCTCTGCGATATAATGTAAATTAATCGTGGTCGAAGTCTACCCAGATCTTTATCAGAGGATCAGTTGAAAGAAATCCATAGATGAAGATGACAGACTCGTACGAAAGACTTCGGTGAATTGCAGGCTGTCAGGCGTTTTTATGAGACGACCCGTAGCCGAACCGAGTGCCTCGGTGTTATAACCTGCTGACTTTGGGAGACTGAAGTCATAATGGAATTGCCAATCGAGGTAAATATTCCGATGTTTTTGGCTCTATGAAAATGGTTGGACGAACGATATAACTTTTGAATTAAATTTGTATTAATAACCTGACATGTGACTAACCGTGCCACGCGTGGGACATCTTAAAGTGGTTTTACCTGCGGACAGGGAGGTTTTAAGTGGCAACCGACAGGCAATGCAGAAAAAAGAAAAAAAAAAACAGTGGTTACGATGAACATTCATAAGTAATTAAAGATATTTGCTCAGTATAAGAGTATATCTATTTGTGGCTCAATGGGTAAGGAATCTGTTCCTGTAGGTTGTCGGTTCAAATCCCGGAGTCGGTAGAGTGATTTTACCGTTGGGCACCTGCAGGGCTGCTATATAGGCGTCTGCTAAGTTCTGAGGGGACATCAACTTGTTAACCAATTTCATTTTGCCTCGGATGTGGGGTGCTTGTGGTGATGCTTGCCTAGGGCACCACATAGCCTGGGATCGGTATTGGGCACTGACCAAATCCCTTAACCTCCAAATGCTTCAGGGACTATAACCTTCATATTTTATTATTTATTTAATCCAAAAGAGTTTTAAAAAAAAAAAGGTACGTTACTTTGGATAAAAGTGTATGGTAAATGTTATGTAAAGTATTATTGAGGTATTATCCAGGTACCTTTCTGTGTTTTCTTAATGAAGTCTTATTGTATTCCATGTCCAATTTGGAATATATGCAATACGTATAGGCCTGTAACCTATACTTATATATTCTAAGGTGAAAGACATTTTATCGTTTGTGTTAAATTTGTGAATTTAGAAGAAATAGAATAAAAGTTTAACAATCCACCAATAAATTCCTGAATATGTAGCATATTTTATACTGGCACATAACTGATTAAAATTTCTGTCCCTCTGAACAGATAATCACTTACATACTCAAGTTCCTGAAAGTTCATGACAGGAAGGAAGCCTCCCTGGTCTGTAAACGGTGGTATATTGCTAGCCAAGACAGTCAGTTCCAGGTAATGTGTTCATTGTTTTCAATTAAAACTCCTTTTCTCATTTATCTTAGCAATAACCTGTGAAATGTTTATATTGTCAGTAGGGCTGGGCTATAGACAGCTTTAATGTTTCCACCATGACCATTCTAAACATTCCACCAGTATTTACCTTTACATTGTGTGTCAATGCTGCTATCGTGCCCCCCATCCTGTCCCCTCCCATCTATCCATGCACTTAATGTATAGGCCTACATGGAGCACAGCAGTCCGGGGGCAAGTCATTTTGCGCCTCCGTATGCAGTGTACTGAACATGGTTCGTGCGACAGTGAGGTCTCACTTAATTTAATACAGGCTATGAACGATATTTCGATTATTGTTATACAAAATTTAAACAATAAAGAAAAGAAAAGCTTAGACAAAGTGTCGATAAGGAACATTATTTGATAGCACATATCAGCCAGTCACGTTACAGAAGCGAACGCAATTCCGAACTTTGGTCTTTTAATAATGGACAACTTACGTCCAACAAACAATCTTAAAGGTTGGCGGAGTTTACAGGTCGGACCACATGCTGTTCTTTTGGTAATAGATGAGTGTTCCCTCGGAGGAAGCTTACACCTGGGCCTCCGTGGGGGAGGTGTGCAGGGGGTGCAGTGGGGTAGGTTGATGGTTTGGATTGGCGGCCCAATATAATGTTTTCATGGGGCCCAAAGTCTCAAGCAGCACCCCTGATCTCAAGTGTCGGCGAAGAAAGCAACAACTCGGCAGACACATTGTCTTTTAAAAATGGAGATGTCGAGGATACGCAAGATAAAAGACATCAATATTGTGCCGTTATTTTGGCAATTTATTGTCCTACAAAGAACAACCTGGTACTGTGTACTGTAAACGGCCGAAAACTCATGCCAACTAAAACTGGAAATACTGCGAACATTGCCACCCAGTAGAACACACAGATTTGCAACTGCTTACAGTCACAGATACCAACATTTTAAATAAAGGACGGCATCGCCCCCCCGCCCCCCGATGGTAATATTTGCAGGGTGGCGGGTTAGGGGGTAATATGGGACAAATTGTGGTTCAAAATGGGACACAGAATTTTATTTTTCCAAACTGACGATCCTGTAAAATTTGGAACGGGTGGCAACCAACAATTATAAACCCATTCCCTGGAACGGGCTGCGAGGCAGAGAGGAAAAACCCAGGAACAAACAGTACCAGCATTTTCCATGACAAAAATAAGTAAACAAACAAGTTTTGTATGACTTATTAAAACTGGATTTCAGTTTGCACTTAGTCTTTTTTCATGTTCTGAATCTGTTTTAAGGGATTATTAAGAGAATTTGAGCAAAAACCTTGAAGTAAAAAAATAATGACTTGAATTATATTGATTGTCATATCGTCTGATTCAAAAATATTATTTTAATAAAATATTTTGCCATATAGCCCAGCCCAAAATTTGTCAGTAAAAACATTGTGTCACAAAATATCAGTGTTATGAAAGTTTGTACTGGATCCCTTGCAGAAAAACCTAACCTTCAAGCTGCCAGCCTCTCTGTCTTCCCTGGATGTTGTCCGGGGGCTTGCCAGGCTGCCTCACTGCGGCCTGGTCATCAGCCACCTTGACGGGTCTGCGGTGTCCCGGGCAGTGCTGACGGAGGTAGGCCGCTACCTGGGTTCTCGGCTGGAGAGCCTCTCGCTTCCAGGCAGCAGCATCACGGAGTCCTCCCTGCTGGCTCTGTTACCCCACCTCACTGCTCTCCGGTGCCTGGATCTGAGAGGCCTCGACAGCCTCTTCATGTCAGGAGCGTTCCTCAGCCAGGAGGACAGCCGGCTGGAGGTGCAGGCAGCGCTGAGGCACCTGGAAGAGCTGGACCTCTCTGACCTTCGCTACCTGTCCGACCTGACCTTTAAGCGCCTGACAGGTTGCACCCCACATCTTAGACGGCTGTCGCTGGCCGGATGCCACATCGCCTTTGAGTTCGACCCATACCGGGGCTGCCCCGTCGGCCCAGACTCCTCTGCGATGCTCTCTCTGCGCAATCTGCTCAAGCTGCTCCAGCAGCAGGCTGGCACCATGCGGGGGCTCGACCTAAGCAGGACCGGAATCACACCCGAGTCCCTCAAGTCCCTGTCCAAGATTGAGGGACTGCACCTGGAGGAGCTGCGTCTCCAGAGCTGCAAGGAGCTGACCGACCAGGCTCTGATCACGCTCTGCAAGCACCAGCCCGCGCTGAAGACCCTGGACCTCAGCTCATGCACCGAGCTCACGAATGCAACAGCCCTGGCCGTGGCCTCCGGCCTGAAGGACCTCCAGCACCTTCACCTGGCCCGCGTCTGGAGGGTGACGGACAAAGGTCTGTCAGAGCTCATGATGCTGAAGGACCTGCAGACCCTGGATCTCTCAGAGTGCATCCACGTCAGCGGCATGGATCTGCTGAAGGGCCTGAAGTCCCCCTTGGCGGCGGCTTCGCTGGTGGCCCTCAGCTTTAGGAACTGCTGCTACGTCAGGGTCAGTGTCTGGGTTAGCCGCCTTTTCATAAAAATCCGATGTGTCACTATTTTATTTTGCTAATGTATTTTTTTGTTGTTAACATTAAACAAAGTTGAAAATGCTTTACAATGCAGGATGTACATTAGTGGCATAACTGTGGAAACACCTAGCATTTTTTTGGTGGTAATGTTTATAAACAATCAGTTTTACAAATATAATACACTGGACGATTAAATAAGTAACTGGAGCAACAGTTGAATAAAGTTCTCAAATCTCTAAAAACTGGAAGTGTTTCCACAATTTTGGCCACTAGTGCAGATTCTAGCCCTAGAATCCATATTTACTCACCTAAACAACCCTCCCCAAAAACCGCAAATTCTCTTTCTTTGTAATGTGAATGGATTTCTGAAAGCATATATGATTTTTAGTTTTTTGTTGAAATTCAGTATTTTCCGGTATTGCTGTTTAAGTCCTCTAAACCCTTTCGATACTATAAAATTCACTTTGCGGGGGGCAGTCACAAAAAAAGATTTAAAAGTTTCTTGCATATTCAGAAAATCATTTTGCAACCCCTCCCAATTATTTGGTGACCCCCAGGGGCATTGTGATCCACAGTTTGAGAAGCGCAGGTTTAAGGTTGGTTGGTGGTTTAATTTGTGCTTGACAGTTGGGTCCACAAACCTGTACTGGATACGTTTTGGTCATTGATGGTGGTCATATTACCAGGCTCAGGTTTTCATAGGGATTTCCTTCTCCCAGGACATAGCGATATTCTCGTTGGCCCAGCTTCTCGGCCCCTACATACGCAAGCTGGACCTAACCTCCTGTCAATGCCTTACTGACCTGAGCGTACGTGCCATTGCTACCTACCTGCCGTCACTACTGGTGCTCAGACTGGGCGGGTGCAAGGAGATCACAGACTGGGGGCTGCTGGGAATGGTCGATCCCGCCGCGGAGTTTGCCCCTGACAAGGATCTGGTAGGACAGTCAATTGGCTAAGCAGTGTAGTATCCAGCCAGTATAATGCTTAAATGTTATGACCAGATTTGTGTTTTCGGCTGTTTTCCCGGCTGTGCAGGAGGTGAAGGGCCCCTCCTTCACCCGGACCTTCGGGAATATGGGGTTCTTCCGCCCTCCGCCCATGCCTTTTGTGGAGAAGCCTCGACTGGTGACTGAGGACGACCTGAAGATGTTCCGGGAGCAGGAAGGTGTCTCACTGCTGGCCCTCCGAGGCCTTCAAGAGCTGGACCTGTCCGGCTGCAGCAAGCTGACCGACACCAGCATCACTCAGGTGGGGAGGGGGAAAGCTACAAAGCTAGCAGCACGTTCAGCAGTCTGCCAGCTGACATGCTATGGAAACGGCCAAGCTAACACGGCACCCCTCTCTGCCTAGGTTCTCAGATTCCCCGACTTGCAGCGGCTCTCACTCTCCATGCTAAACGACATCACGGACCAGAGCCTGCTCTCAGTGGGTTGGCACTGCCGAAGCCTTATCAGCCTGAACCTCTCTTACTGCCCTCTGCTGACTGACCAGGGCATCGTCGGTGCAGCACCTTTCCTGAGGAGATTATGGAGCCTCCAGCTGGCTGGTTGCAGCCGCATTACTGACAAGTAAGAGACTCTCTTATCATAAAAGGTAGTGTTTCCCAATCCGGTCCTTGGGGACCCACAGTCGGTCCATGTTTTTGTTCCCACCGAGCTCCCTGCCAGAGAGTCCACATATTTTGCTCCCTCCCAGCTCCCTACCGAGGGTAGCAAAAATGTCGACTGTCTTTGGATCCCCAAGGACCAGGTTGGGAAACACTGGTATAAGACATACAGAACCAAGGCAATCAGTTATAAACAACAAAGCTGTGGCCCTAATGTGTGTAGTAAAGGTTTAAACCAGAAGTTAATGCAGTTACACTACACAGTAGCTAAATAGAGTGATACACAAGTGGCATTGAGCGATATCGGTGATCCGGAACCTCTTTTTCCCCAGGTCCCTGGCTGCCATCACACAGCACTGTCAGAGCCTGCGGACTTTGGACATTTCCGTGTGTAAGGGCGTCACCATGATGGCGGTGGAAAAGCTCCAGTCCCACCTGCCCTTCCTGGACTCTGTGAACCACTGCTTTGTGGGTGGGGCCAACCCTGCCTTCACTCTCTGAGAGTCACCTTTAGAAAGGCCACTTGAATTATGCAGGGCATCATATTTGTTCCTGACTGGGCTTGACCAATATCAGGACTGTAATGCTAATCGAGCTACCTCCAAAGATGGCAGCAGTACTTCATTTGTAGGCAGTAGCCCGTTTAACTATTTAGGGCGTCGTAGCCAGCGGGTCTGGCTCTGTTCATAAACCAGGGGTGTTAATGTGGCCAAACAGCTCTCATGATGGAAGTTCCTGTTCCTTGTACTTTCAGGTTCAGTTATTTCTCACAGATACTCTGAGTGAGGACACCGTGATTCTGTCATCATCCCATAATAATGGATCTGTATGTAAACTGCTGTTATATAAACTGGAAAGTTCAGGGAACTGTATATAATCAATGCAAGCTCAAGGGACAGTAAACACGGCTGTATCGAAAAACTGCTCATTTTGAACAAGTAGTTATATGGCCATTATACCACTGTGTAGTAAATTTAGGAAAAGTGTAAAGCTGTATTTTGTGAAAACACGATGCTGAGCATAGTATATATATTTCTAATTCTGTCTTATTGTGTGCACCATCTTTAGTAGATATTTCTCTACTAAAAGTCATTTCCTGTAAGCTGAAAAGTGTGTATTGTATGTTTATATCCTGAAATATGGATAACTGAATGTTTCAATTTAAGTCCCCAATACCAGTAATGGTTAACAGAAGCAGGCTGCTGCACAAATTCCGTAGTTTTTTTTGAAGAATATATGACGTGTAACTTTTTAAATCAATGAGTGTTACAATCACATTAAAAAACAGGGCTGTACATTTGGTGACAGATCAAATATTGACACAGTGATGTCTGCCTTGCTGAATGCTGTAGGTGCCTGTATTTGTCAAGTTAATAAGAGCAAAAAATATATAACTAAATATATATATATACACACATATACACACACACACACACACACACACACACACTTACATACATATATATGTGTGACTGTATGTTTTTGTGACACACACACACTTTCCAAACTGAGCCCATGGTTAATTTACTGAAAGAAATTATTAAAAAACTAAGCAAACGTCTTGTGGTAACAACATGACCTTTACTGCAGGAAGCACGGGGAACTGATGAATACTAAACAAATACTTTGTCAAGGTCATATCTTATTTTCCTAAAGCTTTTCCTCCTCTTTGGTCTGGGTTGGCACTGTTTATGCTGATGTAAAAAAAAAATCTTAACACATTAAAAGTTTAACAAAACAAATGAAGGTTCATATAGATGTATTTATAGAAACACATATGCAAAATGTCTCGATATAGAAAACGTTCCTATTTACATCATGCATTTTAAGTTGTAAGACGTAATTAGTTCAATGGAGATTAACCATTTAGTGGAAAATAAAATAAATACATTGAAGGAATTCCACATTACGCTACCAGACCAGGTCCCACATAATTCCGTAAATAAATGGGTTTGAATAAAAGATGACATACACGTTTAAACGTTTTCTGCTTTAAAACTAGCCATATTATAGATCTTTTCTGCCTGCTGTGACTATATTGGCAGTTGGTCAGTCATACAGTACAATTACAATTAATTAAAGGTGAAAAACAATTATACGTGTATATACAAAACAAGCATCACTCGGTTTTCTCGTAGCCTTCAAAATTCTTAAAAATACAGTGACCCCACAATGAAGCTATTTTTTATTATTATTATTATTATTAAAAAAATAAACAATTTTAGTTTATCGCCGAAAATGTATGGACCAGTATTCTTAGGTGAGCAAAACAGGTAAGTTCTCTCTTTATTGAGTTGTTAATTTCATTAACATTGATCTGTTCTTTAACAACCTTGATTAAATTAGATCACACTGCAGCTTTACTTGCACAAAACAGATCTTGTCAGTCAATGCTACATAATGTTGGCACAGTCTACCCCTGTTGATGCTAAAAACATACTGTGCTTTCTTAGAAATACAGAAATGGGTTTGTGTACCCTATGTTCAACCTCATTAGCCCCCTGCTATGGGACAGACTAATGTGAAGCACCGGTATTGTCATCAAGTTAATATGTACATTTTAAGGTCGTCGAGATTCATGCCAGCCCATCAAACCACCAGATTAAAATTTAGTCACCAATTCCTTTAAATCCCTCATCTCTGTCTTCCCGATGGAGACAAATGGAGCCAAACGGAGCCAAACAAAGAAATCCAAACATGGAAAGAACGAGGGGGAGCCACGGGGTGCCAGTGTATCGTTCACGTTTTGTATACTCATCTTGCCACCATGCCACACTAGTTAGCATCAAAGAGGTCAAACAAATGGAAAATTAGGTCATACAGATACTAAAGTCAGTCAAGTAATTCCATGTTAATGCTGAAGCAGTACTCAGTACACGCCATACTGGTGAGTGTGCAGCAAACTCCAAAATTCTGTTCCGTATTCAAACGGGACAACAACGCTTCCTAACAACCATTTCATGCAGGATCGACTCCTACTCACTAGGGCTCTACTCAATGAAGACCTGAGATGGACATTTCAGATCCGAAAAGTACAAATCCAGACCAAGATTTTGTTTCAACCAGCCAATTGAGTATAAAGATTCACAGTCGCAGAGTACTCAACTGGTTGGATGAAGCAAAGTGGTCTGGATTTTTACTTTCTGGACCTAAAATGTCCAACTCTGGTGAAGATAACCAACAACCTCCCAGAAAGTACCATTAAGTTTAAATATAATAAATGTTGGAATAGTTCTAATTGGGACTATTTATTATTTTTGGCAATAATTTGTAGTTACTGGACAAAATAATATATAGACATAATCATAGTCGTCTTCGGTGTACCTGTTTTAAAGAAATCTTTCAGTTTTAGCTTTTACGGCAAAGATCTGTTATGACAATAGCTATGACTGATGAAGAAATAGTGGAATAACCTTCACTACCAACTGCATCGCTTGCTTGACGTTCCTTCTGAATACATGACATCTTTATGGGGGTTTATGTAAAATTCTAGAGAGCACACCTTAAGAGATTCTGCCATGGTAAGTTTCGCTGTATAACTAGTATGGCTTTTTTGGTACTCAGAAAGCCATAAGGCTGGATTCTTGAATCAGTTTTCATCCTACAGCTCACTGTCACTCTTCATTCCTTCACCATATAGGCCAGAGACAAATATTGCACAAGACGACAAAAATCCTCAACCACAGGTTAATATATCATCAACTTTTCCACCAGAGCAGAAGCAAAAGCCTACGAAAACTTTAACAATAACAATTTTCTCCTCACTCGATGCTATTTTTAAAGAAAGGTGTAGCAGTGTACTCCATAATTGGTAACTGAAACAGGAGGGGTCTGAGCTGGGGTGCCCAATACGGAGCAGACAATCTGCCGATTATTAAAGTCCAGTTATTTAGGGACGCTAAGTGTCTCTGAACAGGAACACACCAAATTATTTCAAATGGAGAAACGAGGTGAAAATGCACACACACAAGAAAATTAATTCAATAAAATGAATACCCTCCTCCTATCAGGAAGCTTAATACATCCCGTTCCCCCAAATTGACTTTATGGTCCATGCTAGGGTTTAAAAACCGAAGACCCTACAGTAATTAGACCGGCAACCGCAAACAACTTCAGCGTTTTGCATTCTCACAGTACAGAAGTGCCATGGACCTGCGTGTTGCAGAGGCCCTTGGTTGGGGCCTCAGGGACCTCCGGCTTAAGCCCAGATTCAGAGTAATAAACATGACGCATCTCAAGCTGCAGCCATCGCCAACGGAAACTTCAAGGCTGAAATGCTTCTCAGCCTGAGAATGAGGCGGTAAGGAAGAAATTCATGTATCTGAGAAGACTCCTCCAGCTAACGAGAATCCCCACAGACCGCAAAGAGACGAGACATAAGTGGCATCTGAGTGAGGTTAATTTTGTACCATTAAACATTATTAGCACCTCTGTATTGAAATGTGTTCATTGCATGTGTCTCACCATCAACACCACCCCTCCCCCAATATCAAAGTTTATAAATCATACAAGCCTTTATAAATTTTCACCTAGAAGCTCTCGGAACTCACAAAACCATCTGACCTTAAAATAGGCCCGGTTTCTTTCAAGATTACACTTCACATCCCTCTTACACACAGTTCCACCCACTAAACATGACCAATCACAATTGCTCTACTGATGTAACCATACCCCTTGCTATGTCCCTCCTACACCTCAAGAGGGCACTCCACCCCGAACAAAGTCCTACTGCTCGGTCTGGCTGAAGTCGTAGCAGAAGTTAAAGCTGCTTGGAGGTTTGGGGATGGGGGGGGCAGAGTCGGGGATGGGCACGTTTTCCAGGTCGAGGAGACGGAGCTTGATTTCCATGGAGAGCAGGATCTCCAGCTCGCTACGCATGCTCTCACTGGTCATCTCTTTCCCCAGCAGAACATTCAGTCCGTCTGTCCACAGGCAAAACTGGGAGGGGGTGCAAGAGAGAGAGAGAGGGAGGTAGGTTAGCGGTTGAGCTGGTCATATATAGAATTAGAGCCATGCACGGCTCTCAGCCACCAACAGGGTGACATTCTGAGTGTCAAACTAATAAACCGGTGTCGGCATGGCAGCTGACACTGGTCCTGCATTCACCCCCCTCCCCGACAGCACTCCTTCCAGAGAATTCGCACACACCTGAATACTGCCCCCGTTAAATCCCATCCAGCCAAACTCCTGACTTGTTTTACCTGCCTGTTCAAGGGCACCACACCAAAATATCTAATAACTGCAATTTTGCAGATGATATCAAGCAATGGGATTGAAACCAAACAAGGTAGTTATCATCCCCACCCTGGCTGAGCCAGAAACAGAAAAAGAACATATAATATCATGACAATATGGATATTGCTTCTAGAATTAAGATTTTTTGGTTCCTTAACTGTGGAAAGAATGCATTGATGCAAAATTAACTTGGAAAAGTAATATTATTGTTAGTATTATTCATCACATTCATCTATCTATCTATCAAACATTTTACACAAAGAAACATATAACTGAGACAGTCTGTCCCTGGAATAACTGGGGTTAAGGACCTTGCTCAATGGCCCAGTGTCAAAATCACAGGATTTGAACCAACAACCTTCAAATCACAAACCTAATCCACAGGGCCACTCAGCACTCTTTAGACTACTAATGCAGGAGGCCACACACTTTGGGCTGTAATAAGGTTACTTCTCAGGATCACTGACGAGGGCCATTAACGTGACATGGGTATGTCCTGCAGGCACATCAGCACCTCATTCAGGAGATTGATCTGGGCTTGTGTTACACCATCTTAGCCAATGTATACACAGCGGACAACCGGAGTAAACACAGCGGGTTAGTGAGAAAAGACCCACAAAGACTCACATCGGTCCTGGAAGAGGCAACGAAGTTGAGGCTGTAGTCCTCGACGTCGTAGGTGATGCTGAAGGCCAGATCTAGGACATCCTGCAGAGAAACAAGATGATAACTTACCCTTGGTCTGACACGCCCTCAGTCAGTGAACATTAAGGTTTGTGCTTCGACAGTGCCAGGACTGACCCTATTCTGTCTCCCCCGGGCCTCTCTCATATGGGGACAGTCTTTCCCAGTCAGCAACATCTTAATGTCTGACACAGGAACTGAAACAAAGAAGAGGAGCAGAGTAAGACAGCAAGTGCACAACATCTCCATTGGAGGTACAGTGTGGGGACCTGCATCAAGGCCAGCCATCGGCACTCCTGGAGAGTGCAACGGAATCCGAGTGGACTCACTTTTCTCCTGAAGCGTCTCGATGGGCGGAGTTTCCGTTTCCTTCTCCACGTCGCCATAGTGCAGGACTTTGTGATTGGGTGAGAGGCGGCAATACCACAGCTTATCTGTCAGGGCAAAATCAGGAGAAGTCAGGGCATGTTCCACTCTCAAGTTCTAGACACAAAAATTACATTGGGGGGGGGGGGATCCATTTTTGGAGAGCATGCAGAAACAACACAGTGTATTTCAGAAGGGGCCTCACAGCCCCTGGTCCTTAATTACATGAACACGACCGAGTGCAATTGATGCCAACACTGACAGAACTAGGGTAATGAGCCTAAAACCAACATACTTCTGATCCTGACCTGGGGCTACAGGTAAGGGCTGTGCAGTGTAACATTCCAGAAACACTGCTCAGCAGGAATCAGACTCAGGGAGATGGAGTTTCCTCTGGACTCACCCTGCCTGCGGCGGCTGCTGATCTTCCGAAAGAGCGTCCCATGACACAGGCGGTTCAGCCGCTGCTGCCGGATCAGCTCCAGGAGCTCCGGCTTCAGGCGCTCCTTCAGCTCACTGGCGGGATGGACGTGCAGATGGGTAGGAAAAATAGGGAGATGCGCAGTCAGAATTGCAGACGGGCGGGATAAACATGGAAGTGTGCAATCAGATGCGCAGATGTGCAAGTCAGGATCGGAGACAGAAGGGACAGACATCGGGTTGTGCAGTCACGCACATAGATCTGTGCAGTCAGATGCGCAGATTGGCAGGATAGACATGGAGATGTGCAGCCAGTCAAGCAGAAACGCAGTGAGGCACCAACAACTCACATCACGCATCAACAGACAAAATCAAACATAAATGGAAATTATGTCAGCTATGGATGTGGTTATTGATTGGCCGGAGCCATTTTGTACAGTCTGTGCCATGTGAATCTGGGTCTCACCATCCTATGCACCGACCTTGCAGTTTTATTTACACTGCTGTACATTATGCTAAACACACAGCAGTAGGAATGAGAATGCCCACTACTCTGATAAAAGACAGTAAATGAACATTACGTTAGACTCTATTCACAGAGGTGATCTTATTCTCCTTTTATGTCAAGCAAAGGAGAGTGTGAGACAAAGCCTTCGGTTAGAAAGAGCCACAGGCCCTCAGCACATGGAATCCATTATTTATAAATGTCATGGGCGCATTAGTCTACCGACTCCTCTGTGCGCCGCTAAATCCACGGGTGCATGAATTTCCACATCCTCCTAATCACCAACTGTGCCCCCGCCCTCAGCCGCAGGGGCTGCCAAGGGGCAGATACCCATTAGAGAGACCGCGCCACGTCGTGAGAATCTCAGCGATATTGGAAGCCACAATGCATGCTGGGAAAGTGGCTGTACCACGGGTGCAGTGGCAAGCGTCATGCAAAGAGCAAGTTAAAACCAGGGAGGGCAGAGGCCTGAAACCCACAGCACAGGCGGTGCGAGGGTCTCCTCCTGGTGGAGGCGCTCTGTCTGGCGCAGCTTGAGGATCTCGCTGTAGTTGAGAGCGTTGACCTTGTTCTTGAAGAGCTCCAGGGAGGTGGGCTTACTGGACAGTGTCCGTGTGATCTGCTCCCGGACCACCTGCATCACCTGCAGGGCGGGGGGGGGCAGAGGGGGAAGAGGACGGAGTGGGCGGGGCTTGTCGGACTCCAGTGGTAGCAAGATATGTGCAAGATACAGCTCATCATCTTCCGTCAGCTCTGAATTTTGCACGGATATTGATCTCTGCTCTCCCTGCGTACAGCACTGCGTACAGCACTGCGTACAGCACTGCGTACAGCACTGCGTACAGAATATGCACACGCAAATTCTCTTTCCCTCACCGTCTCCATCCACACAATCCCTGTCCAGACGACAGGCGGCCGTATCCTAGGCGATGGCTGGCGTGCGCACACGTCATTCACAGAGCTCTTCCGAGAGGAGTAGACAGGGCACGGTGCCACATGAGAGCAAAGAGGCTTCTGCGGTACGCAGGCACAAAAATTCGGAAACACACCTAACCGCAAGCTGCTCCTGAGCAATGTATGAAAGGGGCGCATGTGTGGGCACGCATACACAAAGTTCATACATTCCGACCATTGTGGGGATCATCCATTCATTTCTATGGGCATAACCCTAATCCCTTAATCATAAGTAAACCCAAGTAAATACAAATCTTTTGGCTAATGTAGTTTTTAAATTGCATTGACAGATTTTTATAAAATTGAAAAATGTCCCCACAAGCTAAAAAGTAATCGGGGACCAAATGTACCCACAATGTGGTAAATATAAACTCACAAAGGCACTCACACACGTGGAGACATATACAGGGACATGTACACATGCACACACACATACACACCAACAGCTAAAATTCACACCTATATATTTAGGTAAAAGGAAAAAAAAAATCACAGGGTCTCTTTCAGTTTAGCAGATTATTTCATATGTTCAAATGTGAATATATTTCATATTCACCTTGATTAAATGAAACAATTTTAATAGCTTTCTCTCACTGTCACAAAGAAAATGTGGCTGCAGTAGTATATTTGGAAATATAATTCTACCTCCAACAACCTTGTTGCCATCGTAATATTAAAGGAAACTAACCAGAAAATGCACTCCCTTCCTCCATCTCCTGTGTGGAAATAATGCAGACAGGAGGGAGGAAAAAAGCCATCCAACCCACATCTCTCTGGTACAAGTATCACCACCTTATCGTGAGCCTGCTGTTTCAGGATGATGCAACTTTAAAACACACAGCTTGAAGCCAGTCACGAGTGAAGACAGACACTCTTACTGGCGGGTACCTGCTGATGCAGGTGCCCAAACATACGCGATCAAATCAAAATCAAAAACACATGCAAACTCACCAGCTAGTAGTAGTCTCAGAGTGTAGAGAGGATCACCTTCATGTGGTCAGCGGGGCAGAGCTGGGTGATGGCCCCGCAACGGTATAGTGAATAACACCCCAGCCACCCCCCCCCGGGCGCGCCCCCGGGGGGGGGGGGGGGGGGGGGGGGGGGGGGGGGGGGGGGGGGGGGGGGGGGGGGGGGGGGGGGGGG
>JAODKC010000021.1:23231133-23241337 GCA_026777985.1 Mormyrops attenuatus | reverse complement strand
TGTGTGTGTGTGTGTGTGTGTGTGTGTGTGTGTGTGTGTGTGTGTGTGTGTGTGTGTGTGTGTGTGTGTGTGTGGTCTCACAGGGTCGGTGCTCGTGCACCTCAGTGCCTAGCACTTGCAGACCCATGCACATTTTTTCCTCGAAACAAACAGGAGCCAAAGTACATTTGCCAAACCGCCTCAAGTGTTTCCATATGGTCCGGAGCACACCTCATGGGGAAAGCAGACAGAGTAAGCGCCAGGATGACAGACTGCGGCAAAAACGGAACAGAGAAAGGACGCATCTCTGTATCGACAGAGTCAGTGACAGGCAGGCTGCTGGGTCATTCTGGGGTTGTCAAATGAAGCACACATCCAACACCACAAGCAGAGAAAACTCAGAAAAGCTGTGCATCACTTTCGATGGATGCACCTGTAAGATAGGCAGGCAGTCAGACAGATAGACAGATAGATGGACAGACAGGCAGGGAGGGAGGCAGAAAGACAGAGAGATCCAGACAGACAGGCAGATGGATCAGACAGGCAGACAAATAGATCCTGACAGCCAGAGAGAGAGACAGACAGGTAGAAAGGTTAGACAGACAGGCAGTGACAGATCATCATAATAACCATTATGATGATTACCATCTAATTGAAATTTGTATATTTATTACCTTATATTCATGTAATAAAATGGAAATTGTCACCATTTACTTAAATATTACTGAGAATTTCAAAATACAATACAGCTGTTTCAAACACTTTCCAAGTTACAGTACTGTACAAATTACTGAACTGTGTATAATTCAAAAATGCTATAATACAGTAGAGTACTGTACATAAATATTCACTTCAATTGTATTTATACAGCGCATTTTCACATTGTCACTTATTGTACTTTCGCTGCTGCATTTTGGTGGCTCATTTTTGGCGGTTTATCATAAGCTTTGATGAATCTGTATTTGTCACAGAGAGAAAATCACTTTCTTCTCCCAGCAGTGTTTTCTGTGCACGTCACAAGAGTGTTCCTTTAAGGGCTCCTTGTACTCATTGCCCGTGTTTCTAAATGTCATCTTCTAGAGAACAGAGATTAATGATCAGGAATTAGGAGTCTCTGTGTGATTTAGGTGGCCCAGAGTTGGGAAGAAGGGAGAACAGAAAGACGGTGCAGTACTCATGGGCAAAAAAACAGCTACAAAAAATAAATGAACCATAACAGGAAAGATCAACAACCTACAGCCTCACCAAGCTCACAGTCCAACAGCCTGACTTTCAGCAGAATGTGTGAAAATACATGTGCACACGTGCTGCCAGTGGCAAAGCTTTTGTTTCGTGCAACGGTTCACAATAGCAAAACTCTAAATATTCTGTCACATGAGGATCTGGAACTGAAACTGAAATTTCATTCTAACCTCAGAGGGACATGACTGAAGTTCATTACTCAGGGAAAGGAAAACTCATTTGAGTGCAGTTTTATTAATATGGAGGGAGGGAGTCTGCAACCTGACTCATGATCTGTGGATTCCCAGGTGACTCTCACAAGATACTGGGGAACAAATTCTTGTAAATTTATGCTAATGTTCTGCATACTCAGCAGGCTTCACAAAAACACACAAAAAAAAAACAATCCATTAGATCTCCTTACTGTCACAACAAGCATAGTTCCAGGCCTCAAGATCACAGCAGTCCACCCTACATACATGCCTCATCAAAGCACTAAACTAATCCACTCACGTGAAATGCTTTCACTCTTGGCCCCAAAACAGCCAGTCAGAATCAGTTTACTATGTCAAGACCAACAGATATAAATCTAGGCAGGGTGTGTAAACAGGGTGTAAGTTAACACTAGCCCTCAAACCCCTGCCAAAGAGCTGTAATATTTATGTTCTTGTACCATTCTGCATCTCCTTTAGCTCAGCCACTCATACAAAACTTTGGCCAAAAGTAGGTGTTGGGTTGTTTTATCAGATTCAGCACAACTGAACCAGAGACCTGCAATGATTCTGAGAAGCCTCGATCTTACATCAGGCAGCATGGCAGACAGACGTCAACAAGCCCATACCAGATCTGGCGAGTGAGAACTGGCTTCACCTTCAGCTACCAAGAGTATGTGTAGGAGTTTAAACAAAGGGTGAGGTGGGCTTTTATAAAGTTTACCAGTAACAACCCCTTATGGCCGGACACGCTCTCTGGAGAGGGACCCACACGTTGACCAATTCTCATTCTAGCAGCCTAAGCTGACTGCACTGTCAACCTCAATTAATCAATGCCTTAAAACAAGGGACAGCTACTGCAGACCACCCCAAGATACCACACTGACGGAGGTGTGCAGTCGCCGTCCTCCTGTACTCACCATTTTATTGAGTACAGCACAATGCGCCAATGCAAGCTTCGGCTGTTTTTAAAATCACGATAGTAGAGTGAAACATTATTGAAGTCGAAATCACTTAAGAACGAATACAGATTAATCTGGTTGAAATCTGTACCTGACACCGCCCTCGTATCGGTGTTTGGAGCTGAATGCAGATTAAAAAATCGAGGCAAACAAAAAATCCGTTCAATCTTTATAAATTTCCATAGGCCTATACGGATATCATGAATATAGCAAACGAATAATCATGTTACTTCCATAAATCATTTTCCGGAATACTAAGGGCAACTAATTCGTTACTTGAGCAATTAAATCAATTTCTTTCACTTTCTCCCTTCTATTTGATGTTGTTTGACACCTAAGTGCACAGTTAATAATATTAAAGTTACAGTTAGAAATGCTGTAGAAATTAAAACACACACACTCACTGAAGCAGTACTGCTACTAAAAAACATTTTAAAATCTTGCAGCTTTTCAGATGTCGGACGTTACGTTAATAACTAAGAAAAAAAATCAATGCATGATGAAGTATTAGACTGCATGGTGTAACTCTGCAAAGGTTCATATTTTAGTGATACTTGTAGCGATAGGACGGTATAACTCCAGGAGCCATTATGCTTAAACAATACTCACACACGCACTGGAGTTAGCTAGCCGCTTAGCCCTTCGGCAACCGAAACCAAATCCCCCTTTTCTACAAACTTCGCACTGATTTTCCTACCTGCTGGAAAATGTGAAGCTATTCCGCTGAACATAAAGCGCCGATCATCTATATTCCCCGTCCGAAGCAGCAGCGAGCGGCGACAGCTCAAAGGCGGCGTCAGGCGCTGTAGCGCTGAAGTTCCTTCCCAACTTTCCGAAGTAATTGATCACTTTGAGAGTTCCGGGTAGCGCGGCCGCCCGGCCGGCTGTCTGAGCTCCAGCCGCCCCCTGCAGGACGGAGCGCTCGGCCGCGCCTGCTCGGCGCTGCGGCGGCGGAAAGCGCGCACACCGCGCTGCAATCCATGGGCCGCACACGGTTAGATTACATACACTAGTGGTCAGAACTTCAGAAAACCTAGCATTTTTGGCATTACGCTTTAAAAACGATTATACGAATATAATGATTATAAACAAAGAATGTTACAATTATCATATACCGGACGATTAAACAAGTAACTGGAGTAACTGGAACAAAGTTCTGCAATCTCTAAGAATTGGAAGTGTTTCCACTATTTTGGCCACTAGTCCATATCACAATATGAACACTTTCGGTGTCATAATAACCTGAAATGGCGGTCTGTTTATCTATTTCCAATCCTGTTTTTTTTTTTTTTTTTACTTAAAATGACGTGAAATGAGAAGGAAACTGAGGCACCGATCACACATCTGTCACTTGTTCTGCTTTGTAGGAATCGCTACCGGACGGGAAAGTGTTTATTAAACATTAAAAGGAAAGCAGCACGCCGTAATTACTTATCACACCGTTAGGTTTAAACAGTAAATTACTCTAAAAATGTAAAATTATTTCAAATAAGTTTTGGATTCGAAATCCGGTAAATGATTTCTTGGTTTGGGCTGGAAATACAAGCTCTATTGCTTCTGTAGTTGTACAATTGAGTCTATTGGTAAGGCGTAACAGTTTCGTTGGTATTTTGGTATAACTAAAGTCAAAGAAATGTATATGAACGGGAAAAATAACACAGAAGCGATGACTTAGGAAAAAACATATAAAAATCTTTATTTCTTTTGCAGTAGAGGGGTAACTAGAGCCGTCTGTTACATACTTATCATTCAAAAGGTTCTACAAACATCATAGGTTTAGAAAAATACAGAAAGAATTCCCTGGAATATGAATGCTTCAGGGACGGAACCAACACCTTCCAATGATTTTGGTAGGTGCAACTGTTTTACCGGGTGTACTGATGTAAAGTGCTGTTGAGATGACTTGGTTTGATACAGATAACTGAATCAATACAATTTTATACTGTATATAACAACTATCCAAACATTTGTTCTATATGACATATAAAAATAAATGTTCACTTGTATAAAACAGAACCTCTTTGAATGGTATGAACAAGAAAGAAATACATCACTGTCATCTGAAGAACATCCACTCAGAACCTTTAAAACATATCTGGATTAAGCAGGAGTGTCTGGCCAGTCACCAAGAGACTGAGAATTTACAAAACTATAAAACACAGGAAAGGGCTGCTGAGAGACAAGGTCATCATCAGGAGACAAGAGGAGTACGGCCAGAGCATTTGATTATTCTATGACAACTTTAAAAAGCATTCACACAAATTGCTCTCGAACAGAAGGCAAAAATAACTCAATGGAATAACAAACACTTGGGAAAATAATGTATAGTAGAACCTGGCGGTTAATGAGAAACCTAATCGGCAAACAATGAGGAAAAAAAAAAGCAGAAGTATGTTATGCTGATTTCTTTAAAATAGAGGAACAACACAAAATTACCTGATGCAAGTAGCAGTTAAACTCAACATTCAGTAGAAACTCACTGCGGAGCAGTACTGAACCCCTGAGCTGTGTCCAAAGGCCTCCCTCATAGCGACACTGTGTCTTGGCAACCTTATCAGAAGGTTTGAGCGTGAATCAGGAACCTGTATCGCTATGGTGATTCTCAGTTCAATACACCTAGGGTACATCTAAGTAACATGACGAAACAAGATAAAGAGCAGGCAAAAAAAAAAAAACAAATGAAATACACTGATTTTCAAGATACTTCCTACAAGGAAAGCAAGCACAGTGATATGTCCCGGTGCGGAACCTTGTATGCAGTTGTGAAAGTTGTTCCGAGACAAAGTGTCCAGAGATGAAAGTTGTCAGGGATAAATGTGGTGGAGAACTTTCCTTAAATCCAGCTGCAGTTTCTGCAACTGCAGAGGTACTGGCTGGCATGTCAAGGCCTCCCCAAGGTCTTAAGAAGTAAACGAATGCACTGCAGCCCTTCCTCTCACATTAAAGCGAGACATCGGACGGGAACCTAAAAGCAAGAGAACTAAGGGCGCCGGCTGGTCTGTGCATCCAAGCTGAACATGACAACCTTTCTGAGCTGATATGGTACAACAGTCTTGTAGGATATATGTTCCAAGTGCACACATCCCTATATTACCCCCGCCCCAGAAAACAGCGTTATTGTGACAAAAGCCTGACGTGCTAAGAATAACAAGAAAAGAATACAGAAGATAAGAATATGAAGGACATGCAGCTTTCTGATTAGCTTCAACCACATTTTACACACTTCACAACAGAGAGTCCTTTTACACACGTTAGCCAGTTATTCTTTGGGGGGAAAAAAAAAGAATAGTAAGCAGAGGTGGCTGGTACACCAGACCTCCACTAAAAGCCGTATCACACACGCTTAAATGGACTACAAGAAGCAGGAACAGAAATCTGAAAATGCATGTCATTACTATAATACTAGTACAAACAGAGTAGCTGTAAAACTGTAGTCTGTAAGGTTTATTGTCTGAGGCAGTAAAATGGGAATATGACAAAGGCACAAGTGCAACACATTTACTATATTTCAGCAGTCTCTCTGCTGCATAGACAGGAAAAAATCTGACAGAACTGTAATAGCCTACTGGCTTATGACATCATCCATGTGATCTGTCAGCGAAACCTGCTTCCAGCCCGTGTGTAAATATGACTGCACTTTGTTTCACTGGAGGAAATGCATTGTACATGCAGGTACAGCCAAAGTGTCTAGAGAAGACATTACCTGAGCTCGAAGGCACCTCGTATCAATCGGCCAGTGTCTCTCTCCGTAAAAATACAGGACTGTACACTGCCTGTACTTTGCTCCGGTTTGCAGTAAAACCTAGAAGTCTAATCGCCAGAGCACCTTAGGGATGGCCAAAAAACATGTAACTGCAGTAAACGCAGTTTATATTATTTTATTCCAAAATTCCAGCGGATTATTTAATGACATCAATTATTTGCAGCTCCAGAATTCTCTCAGTTTCGACTCAAAATAACTCAAAAAATGGAGCAAAATATGAGCACTGTACAGCTCTGATCATTTATGTCTATACGATTACATGCAAGAGAGTTCACTCTGGTGTGTAGTAGCAGTACTCTGGACTGTGGTCTATGATACAGGACTAGTCATCATTGTAGCCGAGAGCCCTTTCACATTCACCTACTACTCAAACAGCCCTGGAGAAAAAGAGGAATAAGGCCAGTCATTTCCGGGGAAGAAATTCCAATGCTATGCAATTTGACCTGCAATATGGAAGTATGGAAAACCCAAAATATGTAAATCTGTCCACAGGTAGAGTCTCATTATGCTTCTATTCTGCATATATGGCTGCAGAAACAGAAAGCTATATAGTGAAATTGTTTAATATTTTAACAATGGCCACTTTATGCTTTTTGCTCCAGTGCATACTTGTCCTTCTTTACATCATTGATATAGGCTTTTCTAAACCCCCACCCAACCCCATTCAAAATATATATTTATGCATGTATATATAAACTAAATATATCCTTTCTATTTCTACAGACCATGGTCCTTGTAATGTGGCAGTTTAATAAAACTTTGTGCCTCGAAAAGCTACATGAATAAATGGATATCTGGGGCAGAGCTGTGGTGCATACGGTATGATGTGACATCATTGGTTTGGGGGAAAAAAAAAAAAAAATGCTACAGAGATGGGTGACAAGCTGCTGGTGCTGGTCTGCCAACAGCCATTAGCTACACTGGCTGCGCTCTGGTGACCCCTCCTGGAGAGACTCAGAATTGCAGCTTGGCTGCTGCAGCCGATGCAGCTGTAGCTCACGCAGCTGTTTTGCCAGGTTCGACTCTTCCATTCCTCGAGAGGTCTCCGCTTCCTTTAAACCCCAGCAGGTCCCTGGCTCTGGCCCCTTGCTTCCTTATGCCATTCACTCCAATAAGTCTGCGGGTTAAAAACTCCTTAAAAGTTGCAAATCATGTCCGTCGTCATTCACCCCAGTTCCTTCCTTAAATATGGCCGTGACTGATTACAAAAGGCATCTTGGTCATGCAGGGGTCTCAACTCTCGTATTTACAGTTTGGCAGCTGGAAGTAATTCGCTCGTGTCCCTGGAGTGTCTGTGGCCAGAATCTCGGATACCAGGCCTTCCTGTTTGAGTTGATGGGTTAAAAAAAAAGGGTAGAATTAAAAAAAAAAAAAAAAAAAAACCACTGCAAAACACCACAAAAAATGTCCATTCATTAGATCAGCTTATAATACAACAGGAATCCAAAAATAGATTAATTCTTCCTTTGTTCCTCAAAAAAAAGGTCAAAAATATTATCCTCTTTACTTTTGGTTAAATCCTTATTCACAAGTGCCGTCTTGGCCGAGTTCGTGATCAGAGGTTCAGAATGGGGACATCGAAAAGGTCACAGAGGCCTTCGCTTTCATCGAGGTTGTAGATGTAATCATGGTCGCCCGGCGGCGGGGAAAGGCGAAGCAATGGTGAGAACACTGCAGAGGCGGGGGAAGGGGAGGGGGAGCGAGAGAGGAGTCAACCTGTGGACACAGCCTCATAAGGGCACCAATAAACACAACATTTTACTCCAGAGACCTGGAATTATGTATTTTTGTGACACACTCCCCGGATGCAGAGCCAATGCGACATACGCCCTGTAAAACAGAGCTAATGCAACATGAATATACCCTGTAAAACAGGGTGAAATGAGACAATTCTCAAAAGGCTCTTAGGTTTGAGGGAAACTTCCATCCATCGATCCATCCATCTTGTGAAACCTCTCATCCTACTCAGGGTCATGGTAGGTCCAGAGCCTATCCTGGAGGCTACAGGCAGGGAACAACTCAGGACGGGGCGCCAACCCATCACAGGGCACACTCACACAGCCACACCAATGGGCAATTCCAGTTATCTTCAGCATCTTTTTGGCCCGTGGGGGTGAAACCGGAGTACCCAGAGGAAACCCCACGATGACATGGGAAGAACATGCAAACTCCACACACAGGGAACACTGATGGAGACTTGAACCCCAGTCCCAAAGGTGTGAGGCAACAGTGGTAACCACTGTGCCACCATCCCTTTCCTAAGGGAAACTTCAATGATCCAATTAGAAGGCACTCCGCAGCACAAACAAAGTAAACTGCCCCCTACTGGCAGATGGACACACACACTCATTTACAAAAACAAAGCAGTATTTCAGTGATAATATTGAAGAATTTAAATCATAAACAAATTTACAAAATAAACACAAATGTAACCACACTGAGGGCGTCACATTTACTTAACACCTACAAAGAAATAACATGGGGCTCATGAGTAAAGAGAAAAGGACAGAACCTCCTAGGCATGTTAGAGAAGGTATAAGCACAACTGGACCTCTGCAGTCTTGTGAAAACTCATTTTTACTGTTTAATTCATATGTGATATTTAACTGTAATCATACAGTGAAGGAATCAGATTATGAATACACTTGTAGGAGTGAAGGATTTCCACTTAGAGATGATAGACTATTACTCTTATTTATCTATGAATGTATGTGTATGTACGTGTGTGTGTATACATATATACATTTATATAATATATTAGATGGCATGTGGTTTGAGTTAATATTTTATCTGTTAATGTTTTTCTAAAATATAAAAGATAGTGTGGGGAAGAAAAGGTCAGAACTTGTTCATGTGCATATACAGAGCAGCACAGCAAACTATCCAAAGGGAAATAAGCTACAGGGGGAAAAAAAATATTAATTTCTCAGCAGCCGCTTTGGACTGCAATGACCCCAGCGAGAACAAAGCCTGGTTCCTCACCTTCTGAAGCCATGAGCTCCTCCAAGAGATCAGCACTCATTATTTCTGTGGAGAGGAAGAGAGAGGACAAAGTGAGCACCAGCTGCGAGAGTCAGACGCCTGGCCGTCTTATTTTAACGATTCGCTTAACGGACGCTTACCTTTCGTGGGATCAAACATCTCTGAGAGCTCTTTTGGGAAATCCAGCACTAGGAGAGAGAAGACGAGTGGAAATACATCTCAGACACAGCAATGGAGCGTTTGCTAATCCAAGCATAGAGAGACACCTTCAAGCGGCCAAAACCTGTTGCCTCCCTACTGAGAAGATAAAACAGTTGACATATTACATTTCAAAAAGAAAAAAAATGGCAGTTAGAGAGAGTGACAGCAGAAAAGAAGGACTGACAGATCCTGAAGTATTGCAGACAGAACACAGACAGGCTCCCCTAGCCAACGTACCTTCACTCCTTAATACCTCTCAGCTGGTTCCCTTAGGCTGAGAAATCAGACACGTCTCCAAAAGTCAGGGGACAAATAGCTACAGTAGCTCATCCAGCAATCGACTGTATGCCACAAGTGCATTTGTTCTGCTCTAACAGGTGCCAGTCACATTCCCAGAGAAAAATGACACGATTCAGGAGGACCAAATGTTTCTGAGATAGACCTAGGAATTCAACAAAGCAGCCAATGGACAATCCCAGTGATGCACTGAGGGTTTAAAAAAATGTTTAAAATAGAGTTTGTTTCAAAAGTTTAAAATTGATAGGTGACCATGTTTAAATCGCCCCCTCTAGCTACTACCCTCACAGAAAACATGTAAAGTAGCCTTGAATAATCCCAGTTAGATGGGATTCTGCCCTCCTGCATTGAGTTTCAAATGATGTTAAACCAAACAAGTCAAGACCAGGTAAAAGACACACACAGACAACACATTCAGTCAGGTTTACACAAGCAAATTAAGGGAACAAATATACTCACCAAACCCACCGTGTCACTCTGACAGGCATTCAAAATCATTTCTTTACATCTAGCTGTATAAATTAAATGCATTGTTATTGATCATATTCTATGGGGAATTTGACTAGGCGGCAAAACTATCTGCATTT
>JAODKC010000021.1:23213852-23225369 GCA_026777985.1 Mormyrops attenuatus | reverse complement strand
CCCCCCCCCCCCCCCCCCCCCCCCCCCCCCAACCATGAAGGTGTGAGATAACAATAACTGCCAAACCACAAACTTAAAATAAAGTTCATTCGCATGTATAATCCTTCCCAAAACCGAAATCAATGGAAATCCCCATTCAAACAGTCCTGGACAACAACGGTCCGCTAACACGGGCTTTAGTCTTTCAAAGGGCTTAGCGTTGCCACCGTCGACAAATGCATCCTGCAAACGCCCCCCTTGCAGTTACACGGCACTTTAAAAGCATCGCTTATAGTGGTGTAAGCTGGATGGGCTGCGCGGAAGCAAGCGCCCGCAGCCACGAGGGCATCCCGAGATCAGACCTGTCATAGGCGGCCGCTCTGATCGGGATCGTCAACCCAAATCCATGACTCATTGTCCATTTGACCTCCGCGAAAATGAGTCCAGCTCATTTCGGATTAAAATGTGGATCCCAGCGGGGGATACGTGACAAATCAATGAACCAAAACATTCCAACTTTACACGCAATAACTGGACTACGGTCATCAGTATATACGCGGTATCTACTTATTTCGAACCGAGTCCCAGGCGTAAACGGACGTACAGGCAGTAAACTTTCAAAGCATCTGTATTCAGAAAGTGTCTGTACGTATAAAACTGCTAATATTACACGCTTACTATTTTCAGGTCGAGAACCCCGTCCTTCGCCTCCTGGAGCAAAGTAACAAATTTGGTGGTGAGCAGTCCCAGGCTCTTCTCGTGGCGGCTAGGAGTTTGAGGCTGCAAAGACTCGGCCATGGCTCGCAGGTCGGTACCGGCCAAGTCCACATCCATCAGCAAACTGTCCGGTTCGCCTTGCTCGGTCCGTTGTTGTCCCTGCACGAAGTCCTGGCTCCTGACCTTACAGATGCGGTCCCCGCCGCCGGCGTTGAGCCGCCTGGAGCCCCCGGGCTGCCGCGGTCCGGTGCCGGAGTCGGTATGGCTGTCCGGTCGAATAAGGGAGATGGGGCGAGTTCGGTCCGGTCCGGCTACCTGCCTCCTGAATCCTTTCGGCCTGCAGCCACCCGGCAATGAGGTCCTATGGTATGAAGCCGTTAAGGACACAGTGCATGCTGGGATGTATTTGAAACACAGGGACTGTCTGTAAAGTGACGCAGTATAGACAGATACGAATGTTGCATTTTCAAGCGGGCGTTAGTTAGGCTAGGTAGGGAAAGTGTTTGTTGTTATAACTGAACATAATATGATCTTAACACCTCACCGCTAACAAATGAAGATCTAAAAAATATTTATATCACGTTTTAAAAAAATCGAATCACAGGACAGACGAATATTTCCCAGCTTTTGTGGAGGAGAAACTAAAATAATAAACTGTCCCCGTGACCATAACCAGGATAAGCCTTCGGAAGATGGATGGTAATAAAATGTATAAGAAAATTTAGCCGTAGTCAGGAGTTTCAATGTATAACAATAATTCTGTTTCTACATGTCAAAAATGTATCAATCTATTCATCATCGAACCACTTAACTCGGTCGGGTTAAAATACGAGAAAGCGTTAAAAGTGTTAAAATTATAACACTGACGTTTAGATATTATTCCCTAGTATTGGTCTTAATTTATGAAATTAGAGAACTGGGATTTAATCAATTATGAAATTCCCTATATAGCCAGATGGATAATTTGTTAGCCTGCCTGTCAGAAAAAAATATACATAGTTACAGCTCATCAACTTAAGGGACCTCACACTGTCAAGCAGAGACCACATTAAACGTATAACGCGTGCCACCGTCAAACGTACACGCCGCACTAGAGCTTTAAATAAAACGGCCTCCGTCCTTCCGCCCTCCACCCATTTGCTGGCAGCTGCACCCATCACTTCACAACAAATGAATTGCCAGCTTTTCTAAGGGATTATCGTACAATTCCAATGAAAGGTGAGCGCGATGAAAGCGGATTCTGTACACGGCATACACGTCATTTTAGGACGTTCCCGTTCCGAAAGTTAAAATGCTTAGGAAATTTCACAAATGTGTTCAAACAAAGCTAGTTATGACTAAATCAGATGTTAGAGCGATACCACTGAACACGTTTGTCTCCAGCACAGGCCTATTCCTCTTACTGACTGATAAAACTGAATGTCTTTAAACCAGTTTTTAATGATCACTATAAATCAATTTTTAATTACCAAGTTGTTTCCTTTCAATATTTCCTAAAATGAACATAATCGGTTCAATCTTTTGAGCGATTAAAAAAGAATATTTACTTTTCCGACGATTAAAGAGCAGACAATGACGTTTGTCTTTTGATCGCAGCGGCTTTATACTGACGAGCACTGGCAGAGAGGCAGACTCAGTGAAGCAGATGTTTATGAAGTTCAGCTGAATGGGTCACAGACTGTTGGCCACTAAACCACTTAGTGACCTTTATGTGGTTTGGAATTACAGCACTGTAGCACTGTCTGAATGGTAGGAAATAGAATACCAGATGATGGAGTTGAGTTGTTTCGTGCTGCTGTTGTACTCCACTCGCTTTTTCTGAGGTGATAAGTGTTGCTTGGCCTTTTCTTGTCTGGAGTGCTGCTCGACTATCTGTTGTCAAGTCGAAGTTCATACACAGCATGAGTCTACTGGGGCGTAGGACACATTGCATCGCTTCCCGTAAATTTTTGCAACAGTAAGCTCCAGATGCAGTCCATTACACAAGGCAGTTGTTTTACTTGTTATTCTGATAAATCTGGTGTCGCATAAACAGAATAGAGGAGCACACGTCCCTGTTTCCTGTTTGCAGTCTGCTGGCTCAAAGTAAAAACAAGCATTTTTTGATTGAATGAAGAAGCAATATATTATAATTTATGACGGAATTTTCACGTTCTTCTCAGATGACAATATTTGCTCCAAAGGCTGCAATCTTGATCTCAAGGCTTAGTAATAAGGAGCAGCATCACTCGGCCTATAGTGTTTTGTAAATACAGGCACTGTATAAAACAACTTAACAAACTAGTAATGGTGGGAGGGGTCTGGGAGCCAGTGACACTCAGTAAGCAGCTGGGTTGGGGTCATTCCGCAATGCATTTATCAATTCCAAATCAGCAAATGAAAGTGGAGTTAGGATTGGAAAAAGTACGGGGAACAGAATTGGAATTGAATTTGAATTTCATAGGGAAATTTTAATTCCAACTCCAGTTTTATTTCCTGATTTGAATTGGAATTGATAAATGCATTGCAGAATGACCCTAACCCAGGTAAGTAGCCTAGATTTCCTTCAACCAAGATTATCCTCTTATCAGATCCAGAACACCCCCATCTCCCTCTGCAAGCTACAGATTGATTCTGTGATTGTCACTATGTGAGCAATGTCTTTTTGAAATATCATTTTATTATTATGCAGAAGTTTGAGATCCAAGGAGGTCAGTTTTTTTGTGTTCGAACCTTGCCAAATAAAATGTTCAGATTTAAGATTGCCGTTAAGTAAGCCTAAATTAAATATCTCAAAATGTGATATAACTCATAGAATTGCATTTAATTGTAATATACCTCATACATAAGAAAGAGGCAACAGACCAGGTTTTTTATAGAAGAAAGCAGGACTAGGTCTACATTAAAAATATTTAATAAAAAAATACATTGACCATTATTAAAGACAAGGTCAGAGGCAGTACCGGCTCACCCTGGATGGGATGGCAGCCCATACACAAGGCGCATGCACACACACTGCAGGCAACTCAGAGACACCAATTAGCCTGCCTGCATGTCTTTGTACCCGTGCCTTGTGCCCTCTGTTGCCTGGGATAGACTCCAGGGCTCCCTGCAACACTGTCCAGGATAAGCAGTTGGAAGACGGACAATAATAATTTTAATAAAAACAATCTATGTAAAAATAACAAGACTGAGTTATATTATGTTTAACAAGATAGGTGTATATTAATTAGTTCGAGATATTAGTTAAATGTAGGGATATTACTGTTCCTATAAATTTCTTATGTGTATAATCAGGTTAGAATTCAACTTTTGGCAGGGTGTCCATCTCATTATTTTGTACTTTCATCTCAGTCACTCCTCTCAGATGACGGCTCCCCCCACACAGTCGTACATCACTGGGGTCGGGGGGGGGGGGGGTTACAGTGCCACTGGGAACGGCCAGCTCCTGCTGGGCCCCGGTCTGGACGAACAGCTGTCAGCGGCAGACAGTGATCTGCAGAGGTGGCCTTGTCTCTCGGTGTTTCGGCACTTTAGTGTCTTCGATTTAACGCCTTACAAAGGGCGCCACTTAGCTCGGACTGTGCCTGCCCATGCTGAAAAGAAGGCCTATGGGATAACTGTAATTTACACAATATTACCAGCATTTTATTTTATCACTTATCGTAATTATTAATGATCATATTTATTGAAATATGTATTTATTTCCTTAATATTCCAATATTATGTTTTTCTGGAAATTCTGTTTGCGTACTGTGTATTTTTTATTAGTTTGCACCTTATGTATGCTGTCTTTGCAGTTGATCTGTCATGCACTACATCTTTAGCCCTATTAATCTGTGCTTCATGTATTTGCTGCTGAATGCACAAGAATTTACCCCTGGGATCAGTAACTGACCAGATCACCACATCTAAAAATCAAATAACAACAGAATTGTCATGTTTAGGTGAGCTGTCTCTTTAACATACTAATGAAACACAAAAACTGAACTTTTTCCCATCCCAACCATACAGTATCTTACAAAGCAGTGTACTCAGTAGTGCGTTACTCATGGGTTTCGTTAGGTTTGATCATTCGGGGCTATAGCCCCGAGTATTTTAAGCCTAGCCCCAAATACTTTAGTCCAGGTGCCAATCTTCCTTCAAAAACAAACAAAAAGTCAAGCCCCAGGTAAACTTGACTTAGCCCCTGGTCTTTTGAATAGCTAGAAACTCCCCTGGCTGTACTGTTTAGCAGCTACTGTAAAGCTTGCTGCAAAAAGGCTGTAGGTGTATGTTGTTTATGTGGAAGACTCAGTACCTTGGATCACTATTACCGAAAGCACTCAGTGTTCACTGAAGTGCATCAGATAATTCACTCCTTAATTTTTACTGAGGGCTTGTAATAATTACAGATAGGGGGCGCCGCTAGAGATTTTGGACCCCATGAAAGCATATGTTATTGGGCCCCCAACCCAGACCAATCCAGTAATGTTGCAAATTTGGAATCATCCTAAGTCCCTCCTCCTTTTACAGCGCCCCTGATTACAGACTTGCCAGATTCAGAATGCACATAGATTACGGACCTCATTGGTAATTGCTTCAATTGGGCTACATTATGTCCTCAGGTAAAACTAATCCCCTCTGAATAGGGCTGTAATCTTAATATTCTCACCATTCTGTAAGTGTAATTGAACAAAATTAAATGTGTGAACTGCACAGGACCTGAGCAGCCCCCTTCACCTCTTAAAAAGAAATGGGAGATGGTGGAAGGTCACATGAAAGGACAGGGGTGTTATCCTTGGTGAGACACACCGAGGCTGATACTGGCTGGGTCACGCAACCCACATGCGCCACCCACTGCCACATCCCGAGATGTGCTTAACCCCGTCACTAAAGGACGACCTCTTATTTTCCTCACACTTGTCTCATTAATGGGCGGTCAGTGCATGGGGGGGAGGGGGGCGTTTTGGCTTACTGCGGAGTGACAGACATATGCCATGAATGCACAATGAGTGGCTTCCACAGTGCCCCTCCCACCTGCTCCCAGGACGGAGAGGGTACGGGGTTGGGGGGGGGGCATTGTTTCAGACACAAAAGGGCAACTGTGGCTTAGCCCCAGCGCATTGCAGGTGGTCCCTGGGAGAGGAGGCAGGGTGGGGGGATGCTCACCCTCCCTTCACGTGAATTACACCACCCGCTCTTCCAGCTCCAGTGAATCAGCATGAGGAGGATTAACACAGGATGGGGAAATCTGGAATCACTCTATTTATCTGGTCCAAACAGACAGAAGCTTGTTTTATCCAGACCTTCGTGTAGCGTTACCAAACCCATCAGAATCTGACTATTACTGTAACTAGATCCTTGCTGACCCAACAAAATAATCCATCATTTCTGCATGACAATCCATCCATCTTCTGTAAGCACAGGGTTGTGGGGGGTCTGGAGCCTATGAGTGCAAGGCAGGGAACAACCCAGGATGGGGTGCCAACCCATCGCAGGGCACGCTCACACACCATCCACTCATATGTAGGGACATGATTTCGGACTGTGGGGGGAAACCAGAGTACCCAGAGGAAACCCCATAATGACAAGGTGAGAACATGCAAACTCCACACACATAGAGAGATAATGGAGACTCAAACCCTGGTCCCAGAGGTGTGAGGCCACAGTGCTCACCAGAGCCTCACCAGACCACCCTCCATAACACCGTCTCGCATTAAATTCTGTTGGTATTCTACACCACAAATATTCCAGAAATGAAATGCCTATTTTTAATCTTCACTTACATATAGTTATTTTATCTGATTATGACAAGATAACATAATTAGTATTTACATTAAGATTTACTGGTAAATATTACTTGCATTAAACTGGGAACTGCTTGGGATTGTTTCCCCCTAGTGGTAAAAAAAAATCACTGCAGTTTTGTCATTTCTAAAGCCGATTTCTAAAGTCAATCCTATTTAATTCATAAATATATTTATGCAAAAGCTGCTATCATTATCGTCATCTTCATAACTGCTTCTCCTGGTGAAGGTAGCAGTGGTAGCATTAACAAACAGGTCACCTGGACTCGAGGTCGTTCAGGAGGATCCTGTAACATTCATAAAACAACAAGGAGATACAATTCCCCCAGTGTATCCTGGGTCTGCCCCAGGGCCTCTGCCAAGTGGGATGTGCCTGGAACAGCTCACTTGGATGGCAACCGGTTGGCATCTATATAAGACACCAGAACTACCTCAGCAAACTCTTCACAATCTGAAGGAGTGGCAGATGTATTTCAAGGTCCCTCTGAATCTTAACTCACACAGCACCTGGAAACCCTGCAAAGAAGTCTTATTTTAGCTACTTATACTGATGACATTTGATCTCGTCATTACCCAGATCTCATGGACATTGGTGAGGATAGAGACAAGGAATGACTGATAGACCATGATTCTCACCTCACCACAGAGCACCTGCTTCACTGAGCCTGGACCTGCTAAGTGCTTGCAAACCTTCAGCTGCTGATCATCCTGCCAATCTCATGTTTCTTCTCACTATCACCCATGAAAAAGATCCAGGATACATAGACTCGCTCACTAAGGGCAGATTCCACCCCCCACCCCCCCTTCCCACCTGGGATGACCGGTCTACTGATTTCCAAGCACACTGCTCCACAGTTAATGGTCCTGTTGTTGAATAAAACGACCTTCAGTTCGCGATAATGTTTGCTTGCCTGGTCTGGCATGTATGCACAGCAGCTTTTCACTTATGATACAAAGGGCAGTGGGAGGAGAGAATGACTGTATTTAATTAGGTTGCAGAGAGCAGTCGGGTAACAGCCATCATGGTTGGCACGCTGCTCCTGCTTTGGATCGGATTCTTCCTGCTCTTCTTCCTCTACAGGTCTCAGAGGCCCAAAAACTTCCCCCCAGGTCCACGCCCTATACCAATCTTTGGGAATCTGCTGCAGTTAACCTTTGATAATCCCATCGAGGACCTGAAGAAGGTAGAGTTAAGAGGCATTTTTAGCTAGTGTGCAACTAATATGCATGTTAACTTTTAACTAAACAGCTCAGAATATAATGTTGCACTGGTTTAATCACGTATTAAAATGTTAAGAAACATGCCATGTTTTCATTTGTAATCTACAGATGTTCTTTTAAATACAATCAGCATTTTTAATTATACAATTATACAAATATTTTGAATTTTTTTTTAATCCTTTATCCTCATTTCATTGGTTTCCAGCCATTGCAAACCAACTCAGATGGGCTTGGGATTCTAAACTGCCCTCTGAGTTAGCGGTTGACCTGTAGCTCTATGTCCATATTTGGAAGGTTGTGGGTTTGATTCCCAGGCCTTCTACTAAGGGAGTATCTAGGATCACCAAGATGGTACAGGTATTCAAGAGAGAATTTCCATTGCATGTTTTCCTGAAGGTAATATACGTTTGTCTCTTTGTCCAGCTGTCAGCACAGTATGGGAAGGTTTTTTCTCTATATATTGGAGGAAGGCCTGCTGTGGTATTAAATGGCCTGCAGGCAATGAAAGAAGCAATGGTCACCAAGTCTGTGGATTTTGCAGGCAGACCACAAGGTCTCCTGGTCAGTCACATCACTGAGGGAAAAGGTAACAGGCACGGCCAGCTGAATTTCAGAAAAGGACACTCCACTCTGCTTCTAGTGACTGCTGATAATAACATTAGTTCATTTTTGTAGGGGTCATACTGGCTGACTATGGTCCCAGCTGGAGGGAACACAGACGTTTTGCCCTCATGACGCTCAGGAACTTTGGTCTGGGGAAAAAGTCAATGGAAGAGAGGATCCTGGATGAGATTTCGTATGTTATTACATGTTTGGACAGAAGTGTTGGTGAGGATGATCTCTTTTCCATGCCTACCAGCAAATATATATAAACTTGCAAAGTAATTTGTTCTGTTCACTACATTTTATCTGTGAAAGGTATCTTGATCTGTGAACCCATCCTTGAGCCCAGCAGTGAATCATGTAATGTACACAGAACATACCACGTGATCTCTGAACACCACAAAAGGAAAAATTAGTAAATCATGTTGTTGTCTTTGGCAGGACGATCCATGAGCCCACAGACTCTATTCCACAAAGCTGCTTCCAACATAATTTGTTCTATCATTTTTGGAATTCGATATGATCATGACAACAAATATCTTCAGGATATTATTCGTATGTTGACAGAAAATGCCAAGATTTTGAATGGACCATGGGCTATGGTAACCATACAGAATTATCTCATTCTCAACAGCTCAATTTGTCTCAATTTCAAGACATGATTTGAATCTTTCCTACAAGCTACCATTTCAGTTTCACTGTTTCAACCACAGATCTACGATGCTCTTCCCCTGGTCCGCAGCTTCCCACTGCCTTTCCAAAAGGCTTTTCAGAACACTGCTGTGTTAAAGAAGATGGCTGCAGACATGATCACTCAACACAAAAGCATGCGTGACCCCGGAGAGCCACGGGATTTCACTGACTGCTATTTGGATGAAATAGAAAAGGTGCTCAGATTAGTGAGTTATAGGTTAGCACATAATTTATCACTTTATTAAGTTCCTTAAAATTTCACCCATGAGAGGATTTGATAGCATTACTTACTTATGACAGTAAGAATTCAATTGGAACCATATCGCTGTCAGCCTCATACATCCCCCGAGCAAAACCTTTTAGCGTCACAGTCCCTTCTCTCTAAATGAACTGCACTCTCATACACTGAGAGAATAAGTTTTTTACACTTTAATGCAACAAGGCTTAAAGATCCACACCTCCAAATTAAGAAATCATTCAAAAACACTTTTCTCTCTTCTCAGAGAGGTGACGAAGGCTCTCCTTTCTGTGAAGACCAATTAATAATCTACATTCTGGACATCTACATCGCTGGGACAGATACCACTTCCAACACTATGCTGTTTGCTTTGCTGTACCTTATGACCTACCCAGAGGTTCAGGGTAAATAAGCAGATGTCAGTTTCTTAATACCTTTTTGTTTGTGTCATGACAGATTTAAGAAATTAGAGAGTCTACTTCTGATTTGGTGTCACTCCTGTATGTCTACTTGTATTTACCAGCAAGGTGTCAGCAGGAGATTGATACTGTACTTGGGGACAAAACCACTGTGTCTTATGAGGACAGACATGAGATGCCCTACATACAGGCCACGATCCACGAAGCTCAGCGTCTCGCCAACATGGCGCCCTTCAGTGTCTTTCATTCTACTACCAAAGACACCCAGATTATGGGCTACAACATCCCTAAGGTGAGGCTCCATGCACATTAACAATCCATGGGCACATTTCCCAACAGCACTGTTGTTATCAACTAGCAGAATTACCAGCAACAACGTGAGCAACTAACATAGCTGGATCCATGTAGTTGAATGGTTCCAACTATGTACATTGCTAACAGCAGCTTTTGGGGAACATAGCCCATATTGATTATTTGATTGTCTTTGACTGCTTTTTGAACCTTCATTTCTCCTCTGGGATTAATAAAGTTTATCCATCTACATTTGCCTTTGGTAGAATTAACTGAAACACTTTGTCCTCTGCATTCACCCTGTCTCTCATCTTCTGGACCTGCTGCAGGGAACCCTCATTATTCAGAACCTTTCCTCTGTCCTGCATGAGGAGGGCCAGTGGAAGTTCCCTCACGACTTTAACCCCACCAATTTCCTGAATGAGCAGGGCGAGTTCGTGAAGCCTGATGCCTTCATGCCCTTCTCTGTGGGTAAGAATTTTTAATAATGCCCTGAATTCAAGTAAAGTATGTAGTTCAACAGTGATGTGTTCATCCAGAAAACCGTAATGGTTTTATACCCTGAAATGCTTCAGGTTTCTGGCCTTATGGAGGTGTGTATGATTTTATGACAGGGCCTCGTGTTTGCCTGGGGGAAAGCCTGGCCCGCATGGAGCTGTTCCTCTTTTTGGTGACTCTGTTACGCCGTTACCAGTTTGTTTGGCCTGAGGATGCCGGGGTGCCGGACCTCAGCCCTGTGTGGGGTGTGACGCTGTCACCAAAACCCTACAAGCTGGGAGTCAGGCTAAGGGGAGACAAGACAGGTTGAAGACGTCATGGAAGCCATTGACTGCATACCAAGCCTGACTCATCCCAATAAAACATGTGTACTGTATTCGACAAATCTTTCTGTTTACATTTAGAAGAAATGGAAGATAAAATGAGCAGAATAGACTAAAACTCAGTTCCAGAGAAGGTCAAAACCAATACGAAATATTCTTAGGTATCAGTGTCTTTTATCTTAAATGTTGCATTTCAGAAGAACAATAAGTTATGAACAAACAATAATAATGAGAAAATAATTGTATAGCTGGGAAAAAAGGTACAAATCGATTTAACAAGGAAAATAGTTAAATTAACGTCAGGCAGTGGTATAACCCTGACTTCATGTCATGTCGAAAAAATTGTAAGTAGGAGATGAGAGGCCACTACAAAGTGGTATTTACCCGTGGGAAACTCTGGATTTCCATTAAGCCCATAATTCCTGATTTGGGGGCGTGTCATTACGGCAAGATTTGTCAAGCATTAGTTTAATTACAAATTCAAGGCCTGATAACGCGGAAAATATCTAAAGTTATGGATAACATTAACGGCATAAACATCAGCACAAAAAGCTTTGGCTTGGCTTTAATGTTATATTTTCACGTTAAGAAATTTGAAATGAACGCCAACAGATGTTAATGTCATTTTTCTGAAAGTCAAATCTTATTTCTGTTTAACCTCAGTGAACACAGCATCAGCGACTACATTAAGTACAGTTGTGTTCAGAATAATAGCAGTGTGTATAAAAAAGTGAATAAAGCCCAAAGTCCTTATAATAGCTTTTATT
>JAODKC010000021.1:23198904-23213752 GCA_026777985.1 Mormyrops attenuatus | reverse complement strand
CTATTATTCTACTACACCTACTAGCAAATTATTTGCCATGTAGAAAAAGGTAGAAATGAATTTCTACCAAAAACAGTCATGGATCAGGTTAGTGATGTTGGACTGCTATTATTTTGAACACAACTGTATATAGGGCTATTATTGTACCAGAACACACACGGCGGGTAATTTACATAATGCTAAAGACAAACGAGGATCGAACAGAGACACGGGTAAACATACACGTCACAATCGGGAACACACGTATTAATCATAACTATAATAACAAAAACAAGGGCTACAGTATTTTGCTCCAAGATCTGTAAATACAGACAAGTTCAGTTACAATTTAGGCGGACCTCTCAATTGTACGGAAGTCTGTAGAGGACATGCGTAAACTTTTTTTCTTTTCGTTATCTCGAGACCACGAGAAAAATAATTTTCTAAATAATTTAAACCGTGTTGGAAAGAATATGTGGGCAATAGCCTAGATAATGGCTATGTTAATCGAAACATATTGCAATACGAAATACGCATACGAAACTGTTTACTCACACGGATTCTGAATACACATTTACAGATTCCTATACGCAGCTGCAAACTTCAGTACGCATTTACAAATTCTTTTACACATTTACAAATCTGATTACGCACGGACTGAGATACAGTCACACAACTCTCCATACACATTCGCAAATATTTTTGCAACATTAATAGGGCCATAAAAGTAGCCCTGACACAAAACTTACCGCTTACGGTTACAAAACATTACAAAACAACATTAACCACTAGACACAGAAATGAATGGCTAACAACTGTACATTGCGTCATCAACGAGGGACACTGGTCCTTTTTCCGTACAGGCAGTGTGGGCGCAGATATTCACGCGTAAGAGCCACGTGGTTTGTGAAAGTGGACTTGTGAACAAATGCAGATTGTCTAATATTGATGTAATGTTCCTTTATGGAATATGGCATCCGATGCAAAAAGACCGAAGGTTTGAAAATTACTTTTGTTTACATATTAGTACATACAAAAATAATCCCGCTTTACGACCGTTTCACTATGGTGGCTAATCAACGAACTAAAATTGTACCGAGGCAGCTGGCAGCTTTGAAATGCTTATGATTTGTCTAATTTGTACCATAATCGTTTCCTAGTTTAACTAACCATTATGAATAAACGTATTGTCATTTCAGTAATATGCCTGATATATTTAAGCGGGGCAGTCAATTGGTTTTTAGATTTAACATTTTTTTTTGCGTTGATTTAGTACTCGATTTTTCTTTCACAAATAGGTGAAGTTTAGGGCACTGAAGCTCCGTTAGATAAGCGCATATGAAAAATTAAAGGATGGATTAACCGCCTGATTTAACGATCTGCTTTAATATACGCTTATCAGTGGAAAACGCTACCCGTAAAATATCCAGATTAGTAGGGACCCAACAGAGCTACCTATCGTGGCAATAAAACTAAAATTATATAGAAAACGTCAGGATTAAGACAGGTAATTTGCAGTAAAAATACGTTCAGTCCAAATCAGGGGCGCTTCGAGCTATTGAAAAAATCCGGGTTTCAAGTTTACCTGGGGCTTAACTTTTTTTTTTAAGGAAAAGATTTACATCGGGGCTAAAATAGTCGAGACTATAGTAATCGGATCTAACGACGCCCATGGTCCAAATATCTTTCGATCTCCCCCTTCAAATGTAAGCATACAAGGGATGAATATTAGGCCAATCTCAAGGCAGCATAATCTTGCCCTAAGATCTTGTTTCAGACCTAATTTGGTGAATTTATATTAAATAAAACTAATATTTTGTGTTGCAGAGAGATAGTAGCCAGACTATAGATAATTCTGCAGATTTACCACTCAGGAACTTTCTCTCCTGGTGTGAAACAGTGGGGCTAACACTGAGCGATAAGGTAAGATTGCTAGAAAACGATGTATATACATTACTAATTACTCAGTAAGTGTTAGTTTATAGAGAACAACTTTATTATGGATTTGCACTAATCCTCCATGTTCATCATGCTGCTGATGTTAGCTTTGGACTTGATTACATATTCTGGGTTTCCCTGCACCCAGGTCTATTTAAGTAAGGAAGGCACTGTGGCTGAGTATGGCATGCTGGCCAAGGACGACATCGAGGAAGGAGAGACCCTCTTCTTCATTCCCAGGAGAGCTGTTCTGTCTCAGAGCACCACTAAAGTCAGAAATGTGTTAGAGGAAGGTAAGGTGGAGAGGTGATGACAGTCAGCTCACACTTAAATGTACCTCCATGTTTTATTTTGGATGACACTGCGATGGGGTGGCAGAGTGGTTCAGTAGGTAGCCCCTTGCCTCCTGTTCTGTGTCGAGTGGGTTTCCTTCAGGTAGTCTGGTTTCTTTTAGAGACATGCAGTTAGGATATTTGACATATCTAAATTGGCCATAATGTATGACTGTGAATGTGTGCACGTACAGTAGGTGCCCTGTGTTGGACTGGCATCCTGTACCGGCTGTACTCCTTCCTTGTCCTCTGTGCTGTGCCCCCCCCCCCCCCCCAACAACACTGACCAGGATAAGCGGTTGGAGGATGGATGGATGGATGAAACCATGATGAATGAGAATGGATATCTGCCCTCACATTGACTCTCACATTAACTTGCTTCAGGTAAAGACTCCCTGGAAAGCAGTTCTGGCTGGGTGCCCCTTCTGATGGCTCTGATGTTGGAGTATACAACTCCAGAGTCCCACTGGAGATCTTACCTAGCTCTTTGGCCTGATTTTAAGATGATGGACCATCCCATGTTCTGGTAAGCATTGTTTAGGTATACCTATATATAGTAAATATACTAATGTAATCATACCCAGGCAGTGGCCATTCTATAAGCTAGTAGGCAAGAGTGGGTCTACCGAACGACTTCAGGGTAGATGAAGTATGTGCAGAAAAGCCATTCTGCACAGTGTTGTGGACTGAGCTGTTAATATTGCATTTGTGGCCTTTAGCAAATGTGGGCAATCTCCTTTGACCTCTTATTAGCAGGCTCAGGGTTCTCTTATTTTCTTGAGGTTTTTTGTTCATTACATAGTTCTGTAGTGTATAAAAATCCCAGGATTGTGGCTGTTTCTGGGATGCTGGAATCATCATGTCTGGCACTACCTATCACACCACATTCAGAATCACTTAGGTCCTGCATCTTCGCCACTCTAAGGCTTATACACACAGTAACTAGACTTCTTGACCCGTTCTGCATGCTGTATGTATTTAGTTGCTGTAACGTGATTTGCTGCTTCCATCAGTAAGCAGGCGTACCCGATTAAGTCACTACTCCGTATACATGCATTTTTGGTGTAGACGGTTGTATTTTTAAATTTTTTTCTAGTATCCTTCCAATGTTTCATGCTTCTCATGGTAACATCTTTTGGTAGAGTGATGAAATATAATATTTGCCCTTAATTATTTTGTTATTTGTGATGCAATGTTTCCTGGTGAAGGTCAAAGGGCGAGAGGGACGGCCTACTTCAGGGAACAGGGGTTCCAGAGGCCGTGGACACTGACCTCGCCAACATCCAGAATGAGTACACCGACATCGTGCTGCCCTTCATCCGCTCGCACCCTGATCTTTGGAATCCAGAGAAGCACAGTTTTGAGCTGTACAAGAGTCTGGTGGCTTTTGTTATGGCCTACAGGTGAGAGGGTTGGTAGGAAAATGGTACATTCATCAAAATCACAAAACAAACCTCTACAAACAGAAATGATCACTTTTAGACAGGTCAGTTATGACACTTTCACATTACAACTTCATTTCAAAAGGTAAGTATTGCTTTTCATCAGTGTCAAGGCTGGGCATCTATGCTATAACCAGTGTTGGGGAAGTTATTAGCAAAAGCAATCCATTACAGACAGAAGTTTAGTTTTAAGTTCCACGGTGATCAGGGAAAAAACAGTCATTGACCTTTCCTGATACAAAATATGTTTTGGGGAAACAGGTATGTTTCTGACCTTTTGCCACTGGAGGGCAACTAGCATGTGGCCACAGAATCTCTGATGTTAAGTTGCATCACATGGCTCTTCAATGATCGAGTCATTTCTGCAAACCACTTGCACAGGTGAGACTGGTGCCTCACATAAATGTAGGAGGCTTGTATTTCTTCCAGGACACCTCTGTGCATTAATTGATTTTGTGACTCATGTACCTTTATTTTCTCAGGGTTACAAATTTTGTATTTTTTTTTTCATTTTCAGGGTTTATTTGTACTTGTCATAACCTGTGATGCCTTACAGTGATTTACAGTGAAACACTGCTGTGGGGTTCATGCAAGCTCACGCAGTGCTTTAGGTAACCATATCAAATCACAGCATCCCTGCAGTTTTCAGGAGCCTGTTGAGGATGACGAAGATGATGAGGCTGATCCTAATCCTCCCATGATGGTCCCCATGGCTGACATGCTGAACCATATATCCAACCACAACGCCAACCTGGAATACACACCTGTAAGAGATATGACCGGTTACGAATAAATTTCAATGTTGTTTTTTTGTGTCGGTTCACAAATTGGACCAACACAAATTGGATAGGTTGGAGATGATGGTCCTGCCTTTTCAGGAGGCTTTGAGGATGGTGTCAGTGCGCTGCATCCGGGCAGGAGAGGAGATTTTTAACACCTATGGACAGATGGCCAACTGGCAACTCCTGCACATGTATGGATTCATTGAGCCTTATCCCAGCAACACAAATGACACAGCAGATATACAGATGACCAGTGTCTACAAGGCAGCTCTGCAAGGTGAGTTGACCAATGAATGAGTCTAACCTCATTTTCTGTAGTCATACTTAGATTGTGTTATGGTCATATTCAGGACAATTGGTACGGTGGTATCATATTTCCATCTCTGGGAACCACAGGGAGTCAGAATGAATCTGAAAAGAGCTTACTGGTGGAGAAGTGGGAGCTTCTGTGTGAGATGGAGATGGTGGGAGACCAGGGCGTGTTCATCTTCAGTCATACAGCTTCACTCACTGAAACGGAGCTCTATGCAACGCTGAAGGTATGGAAGTCTGCTTCTCTGAGTGCAGTTTGCTGGTTTTCAAACATTATGCAATTCAGAAGGGGTGAAGAAATTCTCTAGTGGTTCAAGTGATGGGTGGAGATCAGATTATTAAGCAGCAATGGTCAAATAATACCTTAAGTACCTACATTACATTCCATGCACTACATTTGCAGAGGGTATGGAAGTTTACCATGCTACCCTTCCTCACTCAGCCCACTCATTACAGATATATAAACACCAATCTTCTCAGTGAAATCAACAATTAAGAAAAGGCTTCATTTACACCTAGATCCTCTGCCTGTCCGCTGAGGAGTTTGAAGAGCTCAGAGCGAACGAGGCCTGGGAGGAGGTGGAAGATGAGCAAGAAAAGATGGTGCTGGCGTTCTCCGCAGAGGGTATCTCCAAACTCAAGCCTGCCTGGAAGCAGCTGCTCCATGGTGCCGCTCGCATCACCTTAGATTCGTTTGCTGGGGACCTGGAGGCTGACAAAGCGGTCATGGACGATGAGAAGGCTTATGGTCAGCTGAGCTGCAGGCAGAAGTGTGCACTACAGGTGCGCTATGGACAGAAGGTGATCCTGCACCAGCTCCTGCAAATGACACAGACCTGAACTTCTGTTTTACATCATAACCTCCATCATAGAGATTAAACCTTATCTGAAGCAACCATATGTGAAATTCTGCTAAAGTTAACAGCACCATCAGCACTACATTCTTCAAAACATGCGTTTATTGAATCTTTTTTTAAACAAATATACAGTTCTAAAAATAGTCCAACAGACCACTGAAGACCACTCTTCTCCCCTGCACATGGCATTGTCATGCCATCTAAATGAAGTTGAATAAAGCACTTGAATTCAAATACAGTAAATCACTGACAATATACTTCCGGACAAAAACATGGAGGGGGGGTGGGGCACACAACTTAAATTCAAGTAATGGTCATCTCCCATTTGTCTCAAACCCCTGCAAGTGTTTGATACACCATGCACACTAAATGCATGACATCGGAGACAACAGTGCAGTTGAAGACTTTAATGTATTAACTACAATATGCATACATACAGGAAATAAGTGGCAGGAACTAAAGGCAAAACTATGAAGTACTACAAAATACAACACATGGACCAATACATTTACAAAACATTCAAAAACCTTACAAAATGGGCTGCATTGGTCCTTTCTTGTTGTCATTTTGTAATTTTGGATCTTTATACAAACAAAAGCTGCATATTGCTAATCTGAAACTTGTTTTCAATATTACAAGCATCAGGAAGAATTTTCACCCCATCTTTGAAATTACAACCATTCACCACCCCTTCAGTTAGTCTGGAAAAGCTCTCTTCTTGCAGGAATACAGACTATTCTCCATCAAACCCTCTGCCAAATTATTCCAATTACAATTTATCCCCTTTAAACAAAACTAAAATGAACATAAAAAGTCATATTAGATCATAACACAAAATCATTAGGGGAAACAAATTATCCTGAAGGCAAAACATAAATCCTCAGGGTGGGGGGACGGGGGCACGTTTAACCTGGTGGACTGTTTTATAAACTACCAGAAGCTGCCTTATGCATTGCTACTCGTCTTTTCACATAATCTCTGCTTTTCATCCAGTTTGAGTAACTGCAATCCCTTCTTATTTACATTATCTTCAAAATTATATTCACAGCATGTCCAATTAAATTTATCTCCTGGTTAACAAAAAACAATTATATATAATATCCACAAGATGAAGCTCTGGCAAATGTGTCCAACATCCTTGCCAGGGCTGTCCAGGGCCACAGCATTGTCCTGTATTGGGGATGGGTTGCTGCACACAGTGGGCTGCTTGGAGGAGGAAACGGGGGCTGAAGCCCGAAAGCCACACCGCCTAACTGGCACCAGTGCCCTCCATCACTTGCTGTGCTTGTTTTTGTCCCATGCAGCACTGTGCAACTGACTGGAAGAGCCTGTTTGGATAGAGAAAACAAGCATCACAGCATTTTACTAAGGATGAACTGCCATCATCAAATTTCACACCATAATCCAACTACTTATGGTCAACTAGAAACTAAGGTTGTACTCACACCAGCAGATCCCTGCAGTTTCCGAGCACGTGTGACCCCCTAAGCTTAATCCGTTTGACTAGTGTGATTGTAGCATGCTTAACCATCCCTGGCCCTCTTGGAGAGGTGGACCAGAGCACGGTTAGTCGGCCTTGGGCCGGGCGAGAAGACGGACTTCACGTCAATAATGCGACTGACTATATGTTCACATGCGTGTGTCAGTTTGCTAAAAGATCTTGCTATAAGATCCCTTACATAAATCATTGACTTAAAGCTAAGGGAGATCGTATAACTAGGCTGACATTTTAGTATTCTATATAGCATGAAGCAAGCAATTCTGACATAAGGAATAACCGAGTCCATGCTTCCGACTCGATAGTTAGTGTTAGCGATGTCTTTAATGGTGTAATTGATCCCAGTACTAAAACAGCTTTCAAAAATGCGGTACCAGGGTACCTTTTCAGTAATGGTGTCCCATGCAACAAGTGTGCACAAACTCTTGAGACACTGTTAAATGTGGGACGTGCAGCATGAATAATCACTGAGTTGCATACTTGATAGATCTGTGTGCCATTGTGCCCAAAACAACTCAAATAAGCCACAAAAGGACATTAACTGAATTCCAATCTACTGTGCCATAGTACATTCCTTCCTATGTTTTCTTCAACACAAAAAGTCGCACAGTGGTGACGAAAGCATGCTCAGGCCAGGTTTGTGAAGTGCATACGGGGGGGGGGGGGGGGGTTCAGTCGTGCTCAGGAAGGGTACAAGGCTGTGACAGAAAATGAAGCTTACTTCTCTATCTCTGGTGCACAGTGCACAAAGTCATGGTTCCAAAACTTGAAGGCTGGGTTCTTGATGAGCTCTATGAAGGTGATTAGCAGGCCCCACGGATGTGGCCGGTTCACAATCAGCCTCTCCAGCAGGACCCTAATGAAACATACCATTTGTTGATCACATTAGCCCTCTTTTGCTACACATCCTGATCAGGAGTCGGTCAAAGAAAGGGTTAGTGCCGCGAAGCATCAAGCATATTCATCCCAGGCAAACAATCCAAAACTTCAGGTGGCTAAGTCACCTAACGTATATTTAAATAACTGGTGTACTGCATTTTCCCTATGTACTTTTTTACCATTTTATTTCCCTTTCACAGGATGTAGGATATACAAGAAACTGATCAGTACAGCTGTATGATATCTCACTGCAATTATATGGCACCAGCTCAATCATCCCCAGGGCTTTATATGACGGGTGTAAAGATTTGTCTGGACACCAGCTTTTCAGTGCTATACGGGTGTTTACTTACGCCCACTATTTGGTAAGCAGATTAGTAGTATGCGTAAAATATTAATGAGATGCCCAAAAGTAATCTGATAAATTCAGCTTTATTAAGCAATCATGCTTAATAAATGTCTTGAAACTGCAAAAAGTACCACCACACCAGATGTCTTTTTACCTTGTTAATCCACAATCTCATCTTTCAAATGGCACTGTGGCTGCTGAGCCGTCCCTTTCTTCACCGCCACTTCAGTGCTTACAAATCGGTACCATGATATACATGGCGCGTGTGTGTGTATGTATGTATATATGTGTGTGTGTGTGTGTGTGTGTGTGTGTGTATATATATATATATATATATATATATATATATGTATGTGTATGTGTGGCGTCCTCCGCTAACCGAACAAACATAAGGATACGCCACATATATATACAGATTACTAACTTTTGGGCGTCACCATACGCCACACATTAATATTTTAGGCGTAATCTGCGTACCAAATTGTGGGTGTAAGTAAACCTCTGTATAGTACTGAAAAATCAGCATCTGGACAAATGTTTACGCCCATCATCTAAAGCCCTGGGGATGATTGCGCACACACCATATAATCACGACGACATAAAATACGCTTTAGTATGAAAAATGGACAGAAGATTTTCTAAAACACCTCCTGTTAAGGTGTATTTCCAAAAATGCAGCACAAACATCGTCTGCACACCATAAATTCACCAGGCTTTCTTGGATCAGTGGAAGTTCATCTACCACATGTGGATCAAAAAAATCACCTTACCGTGTAATCTGCTCCTGGATGGCCTCTGTGTTGGCTTCAGCAAACAGATACAGCATGGTGCAACTGAAGTAGTGAGTGTGGCTGTTAGGATAACGCAGCTGATTGGCAATAGCGTTGAGGAAAAGATACCGGCCTAAAACACAAGGGGAAGGTTGCATTAGTGCCTAATATCACCACCAACGCCCCCTACAAGACAATTCCAGATTAGATTTGAGCTGCACACCATATGGCTGAAACATAAGTATGAGGCCCTTGCTGCTTGCAGCTCACCCTCGGTGTCCAGGTCCACAGCCAGGTTCTGGAAGATGTCCATGTGTGCCGAGTGGGTGATGGTGCTCATGGAAGGAGTACTGCCTTTGTTGTGGATATGGGCAATAGCTTGAGTTCCCACATAAAGCACTAGTGCATTAATTAGCTGGATATTGTAGCGATTTCCTGGCTCATTTGATACCTGAAACGTTTAAAGAAATTGCAGTTAATGCCGGTGGTAGAAAGATTATAGGAAAACTAGTCTTTACAGAATCAGCACCTGACATCAGATCATCATCCCCACATACAGGTTAATTTTTATGCCCCCTTTAGGGTATCGTGGAGTAAGACTTTCAAATCTGAAGCCCTGCAGGTGCTTTTAATTTCTGCATATTTCTTTAATGGGGCAATATCTAATGACTGCAGTAACGTGCACCATAACGGAACAGCTGAACACAAACAGTTTATTCAATGACCTGAACAATTTCCACATTCTAAAAATTTGGCAGAACACTGTAAATATTTCCAGGGTTCCACAAAGGCACCCCTTACCTGTAGGTTGCTGCGGAGCTCAGACAAAAATGTGACTGGGGAACGGGTCTTCAGGTAAGAGTCCAGATCCTTCTTAAACTGAGATGGCATCACTCCAGTAAAATTAGTGAGGATCCGAGGCGCAATATTAATTTCACTTAGCATGTCCACCTTTAAAGGAAAAGGGTGGAGGGGAGTCAGCAAGACATTCATAACATCAAGGCAGATTTGCTTTTCCAATAATACATTATTAATTGGGACCCATTATGAATACCGTTTCAAATTAATCTCTGCGAAGAAAAACCGAGGTTTTAGTTGAAGCTAAAATGGACAGCAAGATGTGCAGGTACCTTCAGGTTTGGAGTGAAGGGATCAGGAAGCCTCATGTTGCGTGGAAAGGCACTGAGGATCAGGTTACGTAGCTGGATGCAGTTTGGTGGTATAACATCACAGAAACCATAGTGATAGTCACAAAGGAATTCTGGGAAGTCATGAAGGAGGACCAGAAGTACACGTAGAGTGCCCTGAAAAACAAACGTGTTGTGTCATCTCCTTAAACAAGAGGAGGGGGAATCTTTTGGATTTTCCAAAACAAAACTGTCCAAGTTTACCTTGTAGAGAATTTGCATAGGTTTGTTAAGCTCAACATTCCTCAAGAAAGGAGCCAGGTACTTGAATAAGTCAATCAGCAGCTGGGCATACATAGGCCAACCCTGCAGAGAAAAGGGAAATTGGTAAATGGGACGGATCTCAGAAAAGCAGTCAACATGTAACTGCATTTGGGCAGCAGCCTTGCCTTCTGTTGCGGGGTGTGCGCCAGCATCCTGGCAATGAATATGCGGTGAGAGATCAGCTCCAGCCAGGCATACACAAACCCCGGAGCTTTGGTGGGCCTCAAAATGTGGAACGTGTTACTAGGAATGAGAACAGCGGAATTCAACACCAAGAAGTTAAGCACAACACACATGGCTACAGAAAGATCCCAGCTGCCCCATCAAATATTCCATAAACAGTGTCGTTTCCCAACCCTGTCCTCGGGGACCCCCAGTTGATTCACATTTTTGATCTCTCTCATCTCCTTGTCAGACAGTCCACGTTTTTGTTCCCTCCAGTTCCATGGAGGGAGCAAAAACGTGGACTGTCTGGGGGTCCCCAAGGAGCGGGTTGGAAAACACTGTCGTAGTTGGTCTATCAGCCGTGTTTACCAGAAGGCAGTCAGGGTCTGGAAGTTGATAGTTTCTAGCACATGCTCAGGTGCATTCAGCTCCAGCAGAAGCATGATGAAGATGCGGTGGTAAGGCAGCTGCTGGAACTCCGTCTGACGGACGTCGTGGTCTTGAATCAGGACACCCACGACTATACCCAGAACCTGCAGAGCCAGCAGTTACAATCAGGGGTCTTTGCTTTTAAAAATCTCATATAGAAGTAATGAAAAATTTGACGTGCCCAAATCAAATTTAGGCTTCATTTCCACCATGGAACCTCAAAATATTTTTGTACTGGTAGCGAACACCTAGCTTACACACACTGGTGTAATAAATTCCAAAATCTAGATTTCAAGCCCAACCTCTGAGCAGCGAATGCCAAGACTCGTCGATTTCCTGTCCGTGCCCACCTTGTTGAGCAGATTTATCTTGGTGACCGTGTTGGTAGCTTCCCCGGAGTGCTTCACCAGCAGGGCGATGAGGCGCACGAACGCATCCAGGTTATGGTAGCATTTGGCGCGTATGATGGCAGCTGGGTTGTGCTGTTGCTCAGCCTGAGCGCGGTAGCTGATCTCTACGCACATCTCCGTGCACAGCCGGAAAAAGCGTGTAATAAGGTCATCGGTCTTCAATATCCCCTGCTGGTGCATCTGAAAGCAGACAACCTGGATGACTACAGTTACATTAGACTTTTTCCCCAAAGTAACTTCACTTAAGAATTTTCTGGAACAAAAGTACCTTGCTCAAGCAAGAACCCTTGAATAAATGATTAAGGGTCCAGTGCCCTTTAACTAGTTCTTTACCCTCTTATGCTGTCAAAGGACTGTGGTTTCTATTTATGAAGTCAGCATCTCGCCCAGAACGCCTCATGGGAGTACCTGTCCCACAAAAGCAGAGAACGCCTTGGTGCTGTCACGCCCCGCAGCAGCAGAGTGGTACAGGCTGACCCACTCCCTCAGCAGGTACTCTGCCTTCTCCCTCAGGCCTGGTGGGTCATCGTATTCTGATGCTTGGGAGATTCCAGAGTGCATCATGAAGTTGGGCCCTCCGTGTGCACGATCCATCATGGCTTCATAGTTGGAGCGTACCACTTCCATAAGCTGGGGAAGACTGGGAGGGTGGGGAAACAGGAACAAGATCAGCTAACAAACAACTGAAGAAGAAAAAAAAAATTGGAATCTTCATATTCATCAAATGAGCATTTAAAAACTACCCTCCAATCTAACAAAAATCCTGTGGCCTTACCCCTCAGGGGCATTGGCCCTGGAGTGCGCGCTGGTCCTCATCAGAGTCTCGATGGTGTGGAAGAGGTCTGCCTCTGTGATGTGGCTGACACTACGTTCATCCACCAGCAGCAGTTTCACGAGCTGCATGGCAAACGCCACTGCCATGTAATGCAGCCCGTTTTCCATCGACTGGGGGGAAAAGATGGAGTGAATACGGGGATCAAGAGCTCAAACTCACTCAACAGCAAATTCACTACATACAGTGAACACGTCTCCTGCACACAACAAGGGACCAAGCAATAAGGACCCCAGTAAGATAATCTCTGCCTTTCGGGCAGACCAAGGTAAACACAACACTGAAAATGCAAAACAAGGGGTCTAAACTCTGAGAAATATGGAATTAGTTCATATTTTCCCTGCAAAACTTGGGAAATACAGCATACCTGGGCCAGGTGCAGGTCGTACTGTGGCATGTTGACCAGGTGGTTTCTGATCAGGAGCTCCACAGCCTCCACGTTGTACTTGTACTCATCTCGACACTCTATCAGGCATCTGAAAAGCAATGACATGACTGAGTTGGGGGTGGCGGGGCAACTGTCCTCTTACTGGGCCAATAACTTCAGTCAGTGCTGTCAGCATTACTGAACAGTGGAGAAGTTCTATGCAAGATCCATTCAAAACAGGACAAGGACAGACAAGTATGATGCAACAAGAGGAAGAACAAAACCCTGCAGAGAAACCAAACTGTTTCACCCTTTATAAGAGCCACAACCATGGAGTGCTGGGCCCTGTATAAGTGTGATTTGTTTTGGCACTACAGCGTAACCTCTTCAGTCAGAGTACTTAAGAGGCTTAAATAATAGTGCAATAACCACCCAGAGACGGCGAGCACCTACCGGGTGATCTGCTTGTTGCACCACTGGGGGCCGTAGGCACGGCCGTCCTGCAGCGCCTTCAGCACGAGAAGGTGGCACTCCCTGTAGCGCAGCAGAAGGTCAGGATCAGCAGCGCTGGTAGCATCCAGGAGGCCCTCCACAGCCTGAGACGGACAACTTGTTTACAACCAGGAAACCCGCAAACGTACATCCCTTAACTGGTTTTCCACAGTGCACATGTTAGACGAGTAGTAAAAAGAAAAAAAAAACATGCAGATGTTACATGAGAGTAGCTTTAAAGAAGAAAAAAAAAGAAAAAGGTGTCCCTGACCTTCTGGAGCAATCCGAGTGCAGCAATGCCATCCCTAGAGTTTCTGGCCAGGACCACAGACTCCAGCAGGCTGCGTAGGGCCTGTGTCTGCGGGTTCATGGCCAGTGCCGGGGGAATGGCGTGCAGGTGCTGCTCCAGGTCAGCGATGCACTTGTCATAGATTTGAGCCACGTCATCAGTAGCCCAGGCTTGTTGCTGAAAAGTGGACAGATGCGAAAAATTACAGCTTCATTCTATGCCTGGTGCATACAGTAAAACCTGTGTGACCAAACAAAGGTCACCAGAGCAGACAACATCGGGAAGACTGCATACCTTCATAGGCTGAGCAAGGAAGCCGGTGGGCTGAGATAGGTCATTGCTGGGTAAGAAACCGGGAACATTACGGGCAAACTCTTCATAAACCGCTAGCTGTTTAGGGTCCACACCGCCAACCTTTAATACAGGTATAAATATTAGGAGGCATGTAGAAAGGCTGCAGTTTTCTCTGCCAGATCAATCCAACAGGTGCATGTACCTTGAGGCGGATCTGTTCAGGCATGCGCTCAGCCTGGTATGTCAGTACCACAGGGTCACAGTAACGTCGGCCCTCCTGTCGGGCGTGCTTCCTCAGCTCAAACTCCTGTTTAAAGGCATGAGTGGGGAGTGGTATTTGGGTTAAACAAAAAGCAGAACTTTGACAGAGCCATCTCGTCGCTAGCCACGTTGACACTCACAGTGGCCAGCCGCTTGTCCATCTCTGGGCCGGCCTTCTCTACAGCGGTCTTCTGGATGAAGCAGCAGGCCAGCTCGCAGTTGTCCTGTGCAATACGGGCTGCAGCCTCCTCCATCATTTCCCTCTGCTGTGGAGTAGGAGCCTGGTGGGATCAGGGACAGAGAGGGCAGACGAGTCAGCAAATGGTCGCTAGATGTGGCAGTAACACAGGTTAAAGGCGGGCAGCATACCCTGAGGGCAGCAGCGAAGCTGTTCTTAAGGTTGTTGGCGATGCTGACGAGCAGAGGCTCCCTGCAGGTGATCATGGCCATTCCAGCGGTCAGATTGCGCATCATGTGGTGTGCCGCCACCCTCATACGGGACTCCTCAGAGTCCAGGGCAAAGTCCTTCCTAACTATCTGCTCGCAGGTCGTCATTGCGATCTTGATGGAACGGTCCACCACAGGATGGACGAGCTCCTGGACCGCACGCTCAAGGGACTGCCTCACGCACTGCTTCAGCGGGGGATGGGCTTGCAGAAGTGGGAGCTGTGGAATTGGTGGTGGGGGGGGGGGGGGGGGGGGGGGGGGGCGGGGCGGACG
>JAODKC010000021.1:23154034-23198804 GCA_026777985.1 Mormyrops attenuatus | reverse complement strand
CCCCCCCCCCCCCCCCCCCCCCCCCCCCCCCCCCCCCCCCCCCCCCCCCCCCCCCCCCCCCCCCCCCCCCCCGTAGATCATCTTAGAACATTCCATCAGCATCAGTAGTGAAAATGTCTACTTTACCTCTGCCAAATTAATCCAATTAAACACACAACTATACATCATAATATTTAAGAGCTGGTTATCTGAAGAGCTTCAACATTGTGGCGAGTTCTGTAAATTTTTCCCTAAAGCAGAGTGATAAATGTCAGGTCAAATCTGCCGGGGAACTTACAGTGATGTTGATGCTGATGTGAGGTGCCAGGCCCGCCAGTGAGTATACATTGATGTCATGGTAACTGAACTGTGGAGTGGGGGGGCCAGTGGCTGTGCAGGTTGTGGCTGTAGAAGTGGGAGGCGCAGCTGTAAACGGAATAAAGTCTCCTGTTGGTTAAAGATTAACAAAATGACGAAGAGTTTGACAATCTCCAGCATTTCAATTGATGTTTGTACATTGATAAGCTAATTAACAGTCAGAAAAGGTAGCAACAACTATTAACACATATGACATATGAGCTGCATTATACCAGTATGGAAGAGTACACAAATATTTTTTAGAGAAAACTACTTACACTATTACCCCCATTAGGAATAACAAAGCATTATGGGAGATTAATCTATTACAGCTGAGTGAAATAAACCATATCACCATTCTGGATCATCTTAGCACAGTATCCCATTAACCTTACATAGCGTGCTAGAGAAAAGCACATAAATGACCAGGTTGGAGCCAGTGGATAGAATGTGAGGCAGAGCACACCTGTCGTGACGATAGGCAGAATTTCTTCAGGTGGTTTGGCTTCTTTCTTTGGTGCCGACAGCTGCTCCTCCAAGTTCTTCAGCTTTTCTTTGTCCTTCAGCAGGTTTCCAGGCTTTAGATCATTGATGTCCAGTGATAAGTTCTTGCACAGCACCTCAATCTCAAACTTCAAGTTTAGCTACACAGAGAAAATCTGTCATTAAACACTGAAATATCTGTTCCATATTTGGGTGCTTACTGAGATAAAAGGCTAGGACTGGTTTGATAAAAAACAGCCAGTGGAAATATCTGGACCAATGAAAATGAAAGAAAATTAAGAGAACCTTCAGATCATGTTCCTGGTGAAGTTCTGCCAGTACATTCATGATGGCCATAGTCCAAGGGTTCTGGGGTCGAAAAATCTATAGATTGAAGAAAGTCAAAAACTGAGAAATCCATTCTTGACTCATGCACTAGTTATGTATATACATAACACATAAATTGATAGCACTTCAAATCCACATCACTTGCACTCAAGCAGTTTATACACAGGCCACAAGAGTAGCTAAGGATCAGTACAATGTGTATCATGCAAACCAGAAAGGACATTACCATGCTCCTCAAACTGGATTCCAACACTTTGGCAACAAAAGGGACCACATAAAGTAACTCCTGCTGTCCTTTCACGTAGGCTTCCAGCAAGAGAGACTTTAGCTCCAGGTCCTGCAAAGCAAGACAACGACAACATTCAGTCACATTTCTCACATACAAATCCTCAGGATGCCATTTTACACATTTGTTTTGTTTCCATATAAGAGTTTCTTGAACGATTTAAGTCCAAAAGGGATTATGCAACCTGTCAAGTACATAACTACAGAAGTCTTGAACAGCTTGGAAGGAATTTAAAGCAACACCAGGGGCTTAAACTGAGTTTTATAACACAGCCTGTTCCAAAATCTCGGTGCAGAAATATCTACTCACTGTATACAAGATAGGTTTGTTTTTGGCCAAAGTGATCATTCCAAGCCAATGCCCCAAATTTTTCAGCAGAGAACGGTCAGAGAAATTAGCTGCTGCCTTATCAGATGTCAACAGAACCTGCCAAGCAGAAGCACAGCAGCGAAAATCAGTTAAATTGTATTAGAAGAACGCCGTCAAATAAGCATAACAATCTGACCTCACCTTGATGTTTCTGTAGGTTTCATTAAGAACCATTTTGGCAAATTCTGGATTCTTCAAAGTATCCAAGAAGTTTGAGTAGAGGCTGTGGAAGTTTGGCTCGATGCTGACCCTCTTCATGACAAGGTACTGAGAAACCCAAGGCATAAACTCCTCCTTCACAGTCTCCTTCAACTCCTCAACCTTAAAGCAGAAGCCAACATTTACAAGAGTTAGTCCAGACGAAAAAATTTAAATGCACTTCTATTCATAGAGAACATTCCACCTTCAGCACAGTACTAATGGTTTTATTCTCGTGAAGTTTTAAAAAGACATGCGTTCTATAATGCAGAATTCCTAACACAGAAAATCTCACCTTCTGTGTCATGTTGGATTGTGACAAGTTGTTAAATATGAAAGCAATCTTTTCTTGGACATTTTCTGGGGGTTCAACAATTCTCTCAGTTTGGTCTGTTGCCACCAGCAGTGTATCAATATTGGTTGTGTTTATAGAAGGCTGAGGAAAGGAGGAAAAAATGGAAACAAAAATCAAACCGACAATTTAAAAATGTGCACAAAAAAACTGAAGGAACACTGATCACGCAAAACATTCAAGAATGAGTGGAGTTTATAAACCTGTTTATAAACAAGTAGTCAGACAGACAGAGAGACAAATTCTCCAGACATTAAGAATACTGACCGGCACATCCTTCTTGAAGTTAACAGCAGTGGGCCGGGTGATGGTAGTGGTTTTAGCAACAGTGGTTGTGGTGGATGTGGTTACTATGGTGTTGACCTGTCCTGGCATGGGAGCTTTAGGGGGAACCTGCGACTGAGCCTGGGCTTGGGCAAGTGCGAGGCTGCCTGGGGTTGTGATAGACCCCTGCATCTTCACAGGAGGGTCTCGTGACTGCTGTCCATACTCAATATACTGCACACACAGCATATAGAAAACACAGAAAGGAATATTTATTTACAAGTACAACATCTCACTGGACCATTCCAATGGGAAAAATCATGACTTCTAGCATAAGCTAACCCATCTATCTGAGAAATCCTGCTTTGTGGAGCAACCCCCAGGTCACTGTGTGAGAGCAGTAGTAACAGAAACCTATTTACCTCCTGTAAATGATGAGGAAACTGAGCAAAGTGAGCGATGGAAGCCAAGTGCTGACAATACTGGGGATAGTCCTTTAGCCTAGTCAGAGAAATAGAATTGCAAGTTAAACTTGGAAAGACCAAAAAAGTGTACCAACAGCAGATGTATAAATAAAACTAGAGCAAACCTGTTCTTAAACCTATCTAACGCAGCAATCCCAAAGTAGTACATTTTTGATCCAAAGGGTTTTCTTAAGGCTTCAAGGACATAGCGCAAGGCCAGCCCGAGGGCCATGTATGTGACCAGACCCTTCTCGATGATGCCACCAAACAGACAGGCAGTGATGTGCAGTTCCTTGTCCGGATATTGAGGGAAGAAGCGGTACTCCTCAAACAAGTTCCTCAGCATACAGTTGAACACCTCACGCTCACGTTTGATGTTTGAATCCTTGAACCTCTGCAGCATTTCTAGCACCTAAACAAACAGGTACAGCCTTCATTGTAAAACTGTGTGGGGGGTGGTGGTAGTATTAGACAAAAACCAGAACAGGCACCCACCTCGTCAACAGACATCGTTGGATGTGGAGGATGGTTGTAAATTCTCTGGAAGTAGCTGTTAGCCTCATCATCAATTTCCTTACTAAAGTGCTGGTTTGCCTCAGGCCACACCTGAGAAAGGTCAGCTGTGAGCAAAAAGGGATAATCAAAATCATCTCACAGCCAGTTTACTGAACCAGGACATGCGACCAGCTAATACCAAAACGACAGAGCCGGTGCAAAACCAGAAAAGAAAAACCCATGCAGACAAGCATTCATCCGTGAATTTACAGGGCAAATGTCTGTAGTGTAGTACAATGTGGTTATTAAGGACCAAATCTGAAACTGAAGCAGAGTCTATCTGCTCTGACCGATCATATCAGCTAACAAAAGGGGTCACTTACAAACTGGTTACCCTGCAAATTCCTATCTATCCACTGAAAGGAAGACTGACCTGTATTTCCTCTTCGAACCAGCGATTTTCTTTTCTAAATAAAACTTGTTTCTGTATAAAGCAATAAAAGCTTCAAGAGAGCCTTTTAGAATCCTCACTGGGACAGCTTTGGATTCCAAACACCGATTCTGAGGAAATACAGTAGCGATTCCTCTCATTCAGTCACAACACAACTTACAGGCCTTCATCTTACTCTGCTGGAAAGTGGGAGGGTTTAGTCCTGGCGTGCTCATCTTCCTGGTCCCAAATGGGTCACTGTTCACAGCAGGCATACCAATTCCAGACCCAATACCAGTAAGGCTGCCAGTCCCCAAAGGACCTGAGTAAAAACACAGGGAGCCAATTCATGAGTTGCTGCATAAGGAGGGCCAGAAAACAGCTATATTAGTTCCAATCAGATGTGGTGCTGCTACAGGCTCATATACACCTGCATCTGGATTGAAAATACATCACCTGCAAATCAGCCTGATTACCTGGAAGCTGGGAAGAGATACTTCCGATCCCTCCAAATGGGGTAGTGGGGTTTGGGTTCGACAGGGCAGGAAAGGCTTTTGCTGGCGACTGAGGGTTGCTGAAGGCAGAGCTCAGGGGTGTGGGGAACCCCTGCATGCTTTGCGTGTGGGAAGCAGCTGAACTGCCAAGGCTCAGAGAACTCATGGCAGACAAAGGGTCCATCTGACAGACGAGATGAGAACAGATTAAATGGTATGAAATGTGCACAAGACAAATACAAAGTTGCTAAATAAAATTTAAAAAAAAGGCTGAGACCGATCAATACCTGTACTGGGGAAATGGCATCCAGGCTACTGGTGCTTGGAGCGCGTCCCTTTGGCAAAACCCCTGGTGGCGGCTGTCTAGCCTTGTTCATCACACTGCTACAATTGGCCACCATGGTTAAGATGGTCTCAGATAACTCCTGAGACACACTCCTGAAATAATTGGAAATTTTTTTTCAATTAAAAGCTGCTCAAGTACACTGGTAGGCTACCTTACATGCCGGATTAAATGGCCACACAGACTGATGCAAGCACGCAAATAAGTTTGTACCCTGCACAGGACTGCAGACATGCCAGCATGGTAGCGAGTGTTTCAGGGGGGAGCTGGGCACTCTTGGGCTGTTCCTTTTCTGGAGCCAAGCTGCCCATAATAGACGGACAGCGCCTTTTCAAGAATGTCACACAGGCCTGGATGAAGGGTTCCTGGAAATGGAGAGATCGCCAGTTAGCCATTAAGCTAGCCAAAAAATTCATTTCAGTGACAGCTTTTCCTTGAAGACACTTTGAAAGGAATTCCAGTTCACGGTTAATGCAATTAACATTTTCAGCGTGTGAACTGCACTTACCCCATGTTCTCTGATTTTGTCAGTCAGCCATTTGTCGAGTTTGAGGTATTCACGGCGAGATGCAAGTGCAGCAAGGTCAATTACAAAGGCAAATGGAGTACCGTTTAGCAGCATCGATAGAGACTGCAATGAAGATATAAACAGCCGGTCGGTAAAGACCCCAAATCATTTGAGTAGTTTGCAAAAAATGACATATAATCAGGAAGTTTAATAAAAAAGGAGCTCAAATTAAACATATGGGGGATAACTGCAGAGAAAAGTGACTCCATCGAAAATACACATCTTCCCCTCACTGGTTGTTTCAATAACCATGACACAGCCTAAATTCTAAAACAGCACTCAGAGAAGTCTGCCCTACCTTTAAATCCTGAGCCACATCCAGGATGCGGGAGAGCTTAGCCTGGTCATACTGTTCCCCTCTCATGTACCATTCGGCCATCGAGTGCATGATCAGTTGACGGATGGAGGGGGACTGTCCCTGGAAAACACACGTAAAGTGTGATCAGCAGGCGGATCAGGAGATTCTGCAGAGAATCTCTAGTCTCAAGACATAAGGATGCTCTTGCATGAGACGGGACGGCCCACCTGTCCGTGCCATGCGTAGTGCAAAATGATGGCTGAATTGGGGTGGTTGCCCAGAAAGATTGGCATCAGGGTGGAGATGAGCTCATGGCGGAGGGTGTGCCAGGAGGTGGAGATCTGCAGCAGCGCCAATACTAGCATGTCAGGGCAGTGCTTGATGGGAAAGCTGAAGAGCTGCTTCACCTGCTCGTATTGCCCAACTTCTGATAGCCGTAACAGGCACTCAACCAGGTCCAGGCTCTTCCTGCAACGACGAGCAGGTCTTACAAACCGGATTGAGACACTGACAAATAATACTCACACTGCCATCTTTATCACAAACTTAAATAAATTCAGAAAAAAATGTATCAAGAGATTTATGAAAGCCTTGAAGACAGACAAGCCGATAATATGAAAACACCAAATTGGGTTAGCATACCATGTTGCTATCTCCCGATTATCGTCTTCAGGAGGGGCCTTCAGGATGTCAATAGCAACTGTGTGACATGGGTAGTCAGCAAAACAGAAGACCTCTGGGCTCAGAAGAGAATGCTGGATAAAAGATAGCTGGAGGGGGGACAGAAACACGGCCGACACATGAATAAATTCATTGACGTCTTTGTCCAAAACAAAAATCTTTCCGACTCCTTTCATTCTGAAAGTTAAGTCAAACCTTACCTGCCCTTCAGCATGCTTCCAGGGCCTGTAGATGAGATCCACCGGAAAGACCTCCATACCTAGACCTCTCAGGATGCCATACACCACTATTTGGAGCCCCTTGCTGTCACGGATGATAAACCCCAGGTGGTCTAGCTCATAGGTCACTTCTTTAAAATTCAGATTGGGGTTCTGTAAGAGCATAATACACCAATTTACTCAGACAGGCTGCAGAAAGATGTTATGGCATGCCTAAAATCTATGGCAGTAAAGACTAAATACGACTACATGACAAAAGCATCTATAAGAGAATAACACTTACTAGTTCCTTGACAACGTCGATCAAGACTTCCACATTCCAGGTGTGCGCCTGCGATCCATCGCTCTTGTCCTTCCCATCGCTCCATATTCCACTCCCTGGTGCAGAAATGGACTAGAACACAGAGCAAGTGTCACCTTTAGAATTAAACACTTTTAAAGGGCTAACCCTTCTGCATCACAACTTTCCCCATCACAGTTTCGATATTACACGGTTGGCACAAGAATTTAAATGAGAATTTTTTGGGACTTTCTGGGAGTTTTGTGAAAGAAGCAGATGACACACAAAGGCCAGCAGACAACAAAGTGTTCAGTAACTCATAAATGCATTAAATACATGTACAGTACTGGTTTGCTTTACGGCAGCCTCTGACACGATACCTCGCAGTGACTTAACATTTCTCATCTCTTTTTGCTTTAGGTCGCCAAAGGGACCAAAAGAATTGTTTGGTTTTTTCATATTGCAGAGGGCCTGTGCGCTTAACCAAAACAATATGGGTTGAATGCACTTTGAAGTACATAATTATAGGGACGTGATCTTCCCAAAAAATATCGTAATAACAACACAATCATGACCAATGATCTGAATCGCGATCTTTCTTCCCGATTTTGAAATGTATTGTCAAGAATATCCAGACTCGAACAAGCCTAAGGACTTATCTATTAACACCATTTAACACACAATATTGCAGTAAATACACGGTTTTCAAAATGGGAAGCTTTATTTAAAAATATTAGTTGTGTCAGATGCTTCCTTTAAAGGTGGTTAAAGAGATTTGTCAAATTACCTCCAGAAGTGCTGACTGTGGCCTGACGAATTATACAGGCCGTGTGTGTATTCACGGGCTGAATCTGAAGAGCGAATGCATCACAGAAGCACGACAAGGGTGTCCCATTTTATAGGCTCCTTCAAATGAGGTCTAGAAATGCATTCTTTTGCAGAGTTGCGCGGATCCTTTGCAGCACAACATATCCCAAGATTCATTGCACGGACCTTCGAAGGACACAGCCTACAAAGGCTATGTAGACCGCGGCCTTTGAATTCGGGGGCTGCATCCCTCAGACACCGCCACAGATAACTTTCCTTTGTGAAATATTTGACTGGGCATGCTACATTTGTACCCCGCAGCATTACACAACATATTTTACAATGGTGCCCGATTTGTACCACTTTATTTCATGACATTTTCATGACCCAACCTGACCCTGTTAATCTCTCTTCAGCTCCATCATGTTTATTTTACGGACTGTTTGTAAGTGATCTCTACCACCCCAGAATAAAATATATTAAGCCAGATATTCTGAATACCCTAGGTACCCTAGTCACAGTGAGGTGACCGTATATGTCCCTACATTTCAGACTGAACCAAAGCTATAAGTATACCAAAATACCATGTCGCTGGATAACTAATTGAAATATAATGTAATATTTCAGATATGGGATATTTAGGTAATAGTGTTAATCCAAAAATGGAAACGGATGACTGGTGCAGTTTGTACTAAATGTGACAGCATGATTTGCTGTTAATAGCAGGAGAAGCAGATCGGACAGTGCCAAAAACCATAATGCAGTGCAGGCATGCTTGACAATGTTGTGCATCTGCAGAAGTGGGCGGTACAAATTGGACAGGTGGTACACAACCGTGCTACATTCACAAACCAACAGAGTGACTTCCTACTAGATAGCTGTGCTGATTGGTCAAATATTATGTGCAGCACAGGGTCACATGCGTGAAATTTAAACAATTTAATACGAGCTATTGCCGTGGCGGGGGAGGAAATGTGGTCCGGATGAGGTAGTGACACGTTACTACTGCCCATCAAAGTTGTATGTGAAGTTTGGAAATAGGAGGACATAAAAGATCACAATCTCTATGATTCACATGAAACAGATTGTGGATGTCTTCAAGATCGATCAAGATATAAAACCATCAGACTGCCCTACATAAAATGTATAAAATGTCAGGGTTTATATAGATCATTTGTGTTACATTTGTAGCAACTCTATGCCAATCTGCAATAAAAGGGAGGGAAAAACTGGAGTTCAACGGGATAAATCAACGGGAACAATCAGCATAAATAATGGCACAGCTGCTCTACCTAATCACTATTTATGAAACTATGTTTCTAGACACTGAACAAGACTTCTTGGGTATAATTGAAAAATATGCCACAGACCATATTCAGACCTAATGTAATTCACAGCTTAGCCATGAAAATAGCAGCCAAGATACAAATACTGAGTTCAACATCACAAAACAAAAACCACTGCGATTAAACACAGAACCAAGAACATTAATTCTCAACTAAAATCTGTGATTGCATTTCATTTACTAAACGATTAGCCTCGGAAAAAAAACAAACATGTATTTGCTCAGAGTGAATTAGGCCCTCAATAACTATGTGCAAAACGGAAGCTAAAAACCGCTACAGTGGAAAGCAAGCTAAATCCAACATTTTAGCAAGGTGTCAATTCTGGACAACATAAATACATCAAGCCTGTACCATGTGTACCTAAGAGGTACATTTATGAAATGTCACAAAGTTACCAACATCCAAACTTATTTAGGAACACTGCTGTTCTTGGACGACCCTCACATGAGGATTATTACAGGCAACGTACCAAAAGAAAACATCAAATTTCTACAGTCCTCATTACCGGCCAGCCAGCCACCTCCTACCAACCACACCCTGTGCTCCCGATAAAGTCATAAGCGCCACGCGAGATTTTTAGCACAACTGGCTTAGATACACAAGAGGGCAGCTAGTGACAATTACTACTGCAGACACTGGAATAAAGTAAATCACACACTTTTTGGCCACATTCCCGTTTTGTATTCAACATGTCTTTAAGAATATCAAAAGCTACTTTTCATATCCAAAGTAAATATAACAGCTTTTAGTGTTTTGCGTGTATAACACTGATATTTATAAGGTGTCCTGCCGGTACACACATACTTTTATCTTCCAACTGTGTAAGCAGTACAGTATCAAGGGGAGCCTGGAGCCTACCACAGACTATGTAGGACACAAGGCAGGGGAATACCCTGCTCAGGATGCCATTTCATCACAGGGCATACAATAAGATACTATGGGTAATTCAGAAACTCCAGTTTGTCATACTGCATGATTGATTGTTGGAGGAAGCATTCAGGGAAAAGCTGACAAAACAGATGGGAACACACTAATTCCATTTAAACAGCCTTTGTATTTACGGACACAATCCTGGAAGAAACAGTATGGCACACAAGATCCAAATGCTGATTTAACATGTCAGACTTCAGGAACACAACCCAAACACTCAAATACATTCATTACTCTTTAAGGATTGAAAAAGAATCAGTCAAACGCCGATACCTGCAAGGGAATCCCGTCTGACAAGCCAGAGTGGGTACGGGCCATCATACCCAGGACACGAGCCACCTGGCTGGCAGTAACCTCCCGCGCCCCATACTGCAGGATTATGTTGCGGCACTCGTCAATACTGAGACAAAAAGATAGATGTAATAAGCATTCAAAATAACACATGACATTCACAATTGAAAACCAAACAAAAATCCAAATAGTAAACACAGAAGGGATCAGAAGAGAATAGACTATACTGTGAAATTAAACGGACACTGTAAATTCACCTTGCACAGAATCCATAGCCAACTTCTTGCATGAAGTCTGCAAGCGAACTTTCCATCATGGTCTTTGCTATCCCTCCAGAGTCTGGGAGAATCCTGTCCATCAGAATGTCCCGTTTTTCAGGGTACAGAAGTGGTGCAAGCACCACAGGACAGCGTTCCTGCGGGAAATCTGAACCACCACACAAACACTTAGCCAGAGAAACAATACAAAACTTCAAACAAATCAAAATACTAACCCTAAGTAACATCTACTGGCCGAGAACAAACCACAAACAAAAGACAGAACTATACCAATGTACAAGGTCCCTATTATGCCCTTTTAAACCATATAAAATATAGTCCACTTGTATGAAAAGCTCCACGCACCTCGGCACAGAGTTTTGAGGAAAGCGTCAATCTGTTCCTGTCCAACCCCACAGGCTCCCTTCTGTCCAAAAAGGAGATGGGAGAGGAGCAGGTGAAGGACTTCTATAGCAATATCTTGGAATCCACCTTCTTGGTTACCCCCGAGGTCTGCGTCCACGTATGAGCGCAGAAGATCGGGAAGTTTCTGTTTCACAAACTGGGATGCTGAGAAAAGATGGAAGAGGGAGATATCAACTTATCCATTTAAGCATATTACATGGAAATAAACTCAAACGAAATGAGTAACAGTAGCAAAAATTTGCACAATTACCAAATCCTCTTAGGTCTGAGCTGGACGAGTTCAACAAGGCAAGGCCAAAAATCACCTGAAGCAGAAAATTCAGGGTTAAAGACTTCAGGCGTGCATTTGCACTGGCTAATGGCAAGGCCAAAAATTAATCCCAAAACCAATAACATTGTTTACCTCTTGAACTTTGCTTAATTTAAGGACTTTACTCAGCTGAGTAAACAAATGGGGAGATGGCTTCAAACTCTGGAAACAAAGAACATTTGTTAATAAGGCATTAACAGAACATAGCCTTTACTAGGCTAGAAAACATCAGGCATCATACAAATCAGAAGTAAAACAAATACATTTCCCACCTTCTGATAATGTAACGGATTGTCGATGGCGTAACAAAGGGTTGAGATGAAGTTTGGCTTGGTAATCAGCGACACACACTCCTGGATCAGAAACTGTGTCTTGGACAAATTGATAAAAAGGCAGAGAATAGCTGTGATGACAAAGGTCCAAATTTAAGCTGTAAAAAATGGCTCAAATATCACATTACAGCCTATATTTATAAATGATGTCACAAATTGGGTCTTTGATATAAAAAGAAAATACCTGATGAAAATCTTTACCGCTGCTTTTACCATCGCCACTGAAATCCACATGGGAGAAGAGACAGCGTAATAAATGCCTGTCTGCCTCAGGGCCGTGTCGATTCACGATCTAAAGGAGAAAAACTGCTCATAAACAAACTTGTCCAAGCCTACCACAGCATTAATTCTTCAATACTGTGTAGTCTTCTTCCAGAACAATCATACCACATTGCTATGATCAGGATCAAGCAAAGTATCATTCTAAACTAAATGCTATTCCAGTATAACTGAGAACAAAGTTAGTAACAGAAGTCAGTTAAGCTTACTGGTGCAAACTTTCAAATGCCTGGTACTTGAGAGAGAGATGAGATGGTACTCTATTGATCCCAGGAGAGAAAATTTGAACTTACATGCTGTATTTCCTGCTGGCTGGCTCTATAGTTTTTCTTAGTTAAATTGTCCACTAGATAGCTGATTTGAGACAAAGCCAGCGAAAGCGAGTCAAGATTCATTGCTGGTCGGGGCGGAAGCAGGTGGCCGAGCCCGGCGCAAAATCACCATTATTCCCCTTTAGTCACCTCAGAGATAGGTTAATTCTGCTTTTCCCCCAGTGTGTAAAAATCAGGTATATTAATAGTTTTCGGTTCAGCTTTTCTTGATTGATGTTAAATCCCTCAATCCAACATCAAGTTTGGAACCTACAAAAGGAAGATAACATAAGTTTGAATGTTAGACAAAACAAAACGTATTTTGTAACTCACTCTATGAGTATCTCCTCTTAACGTGATCAGAATCTCAAAAAGGACAACCACCTTAAATATATCGACACACTACGCAGAATATTTATGTAAATGTGTCATGTTGAAAGGGACAGCAATATTTTTACAAACTACACAGCCACACGAAAAGTAACAACATCGATGCACAACTGATAAGATCAACAACAACAAAGACAAAATAACGTGAAACAGTATCTCCACGCGGACGAGAAATAACCATCACCGCAGAAACGCATTACCATTAGTTAAAAATATTTTGAATATTGCCGAAGTAAAGACAACAGTGAACATTTAGACTGCTCCCATCATAGCACGGAACTGAATTTACTTTCTTCTCCACTAGTTACAGACCTAGGCCTCGGGGCCTGCTATGTTGTCCAATTGACTTACCAAAAATATACGGAAAGAGTTTTCTTAAAATGGCCTTCAAGTTAAAACATTACCATTTGATGCTGGTGACTTCTCGAAGCCTTTCTTATAGGCCATATGTGGCACCATCTACATACTGCCCGTAGTATTGTAGCACTACCTCCGACGCCGACCAAACTAAATTTCTTGATGATCTTTATCCGCCATAAATCTATCTATAACATTATCACTTCGTAAACGCTGAATTCAAAAAGAAGTGTAGTTTACTATAGCCAGCAATAATCATTACTGCTATATGGTTAGCATGCTAGCCGATCACCCACCTCATCGCATTGCCTTGACAACACGAACAAGATTAGCTAACTTCCTCGAACAAGCCAGATACGTAATTTCTCATGGTATATAATACCAAGGATACAAATTGGGTTAAGTAAAACCATCATTTCCCTGGTAAATATTCATTTTAAATCCCTGCAGAACAATCGGCCCATTTAACAGTCAAAATGGTAGCTTATTTACCAAATTAGCTATACCTAAACATCGATGGACACTAGATAAATGAATAATTTGCTCATTAGTAATAAAAGTGCATAGATGTTCCACTTTGGCTACCCATCTGTATCAAGCCACAAACAATCTGCAATTAAAATGCATAAATCTGGAAGTCTAATGGAAATGCATGGCTTGGTGGAGCGATTTCCAATTTACGCAAACTCTCCGCGCATTTATTTGCAGCTCAATTTAAACAAACTTTGATTCATAAGGGTTACGAAATAACCAACTCACCGACAGAACAAGTACCCTTTGGTGTTTTTTTTTGGAAATACTCCCTACTTTTTCCTCAGTGCATTTCCAAAAGCCCACAAAACGAGGTGAGCGTAGCCAGCCGAGCTAACGGGTCAAGCTGATGGACACACCGATTAGAAGTGCGTGACGCCGCGGCTGCACACACGGGCTCTTCCTGCCAGTACGGCCACCAACAAGCAAACGAGCCGAAACGTTTTTTATGACACCGGAGAATATTATTACTACATTATTTAAGCGATATACGAAAAGCCTTCATCCAGTGATGCTAATGTAGCTAACCACCTCCTGGGTTAGCTGGCTAGCTACCTACTAGGAATGTCACACTGAATCAATGTTAGCGAGAAAGATTTAACGTCGCAATATAATGGCCCATATATCAAATACACAATGTACTACTCTAATCAGTAGTGGCCACAGCTTTAAAACCCATTAACTCCCAACTTCTTGTCCAGCTTTCGCTTTGTTGCCACGCGAAACTGGCTAGCCAGCTAACGACGTGCCCAAGCGCGCTAGCTAACTTGCTAACCAGAGCCTCCTTTGCCAGGCGAATGTGGCCAGTTAGCTGCCCATTCATGTAGCAGGTCAGCCAAACGATGCATTTCCACTTCAAAGTAAGCAACATTAGACTTATAACCATATATAAACGTACCTTTCGTCCCAAGCGAATATCAGTACATCACGCTTTTTTAAGAAATCGCTAAGAAAACACAATTCAGCTAACGTGAATTTCAGTCACAACCCAGGATCCAGCTAGCTAGGCTAGAAATAAAACGGGTCTCTCAGTAATCAACTACAGTTATAACCACTGTTCTTTTAACCTATAGCCATTCATATATAGAGCACATAAAACTTTATGCTTTGGTTACCTTGCTTCTGATTTTATTTGCAGAAGTTCATTTCTATAGGCTTTATCACTCCGCAAGTGTTATCAAAATTAACGTAGCTTTCAGTCCTATTCAGTTTGGTTTGCGCTACAAAATGGCGACGGAAATCTCGCGCGCCCTCACAGCGCCATCTTCTTGAGCTCGAGCTCGCGACATCGCAATATCATTTACAAATAAAACAAAAGATTGTATGTGTTTAATGTAGCGCAGCTAGCGTCATGTTTTAGTTAAAACCAAGAGATTGGAATTATATACAGTAATCTGGAGATTTTATTTGACACGTTTTATGTGCGATTTAACATGTTGAAAAGTGATTTCATTTTCATAATTCGCCATTCATATGTGGATCATAATGAACATCTTATCATGTTCAACAGGTCTTTGTGAAAGTTTGTCCCCAGTAATTATGTTGGAAGTTGTGCTTATTGAATTCATGACAGCCGGATATTTTATTAACGTTATTAAAATTTACGTTGAAACTGGTTGTCCAAAATTTTGTGGACAGCTTCTTAAAATAATTGTGGTTACCTTAGACGATGTGTCAAATCTGTATCTCAGACTTAGGGTTCCTATATATATATATGCACATACACAGTTCTGTGTGAAAGCTTTAAGCCGCCGAAGAAATTAAAAAAATCTGTTTATCTACATCTGTATCAACATCAGATTATATACACATAAACAATAACACAATAAAAAGTGACAAGAATTTGTGCTTTTCTTTTTAAAGTTACACTACTTGAAAAATTTTGTGCTAGTGGTGCATTGAGTAGGCTACACCAAATACAAAGGTATATTCAGGGACATAGTGAGGGGCACAAGCTCAGCCTTTGACATATATTTAAGAGGCATTCAGTACCTTTAAAAGGAGATATTTTAAATAGTTTAGGCAACTATCAACCCCCCCCCCCGCGCATGTGCCGGGGTATATATAGATGATACCTGGAAATACTAGGATGACTCAAGGAGATGATTTTACATGGGTAAACTGTAACTTTGCCAAACATGGGAAAATCAACAAATCCAGTATGCCAAAATGGATTTCCAAGATGTTTTGTCAGATGGCGTAATGAAATTTGAAGAAGCAGATGGATGGATGGATGGATGGATGGATGGATGGATGGAGCAGGAAGTAGAAGTAGATGAAGACCCAAAAAGCCGTCAGCACTTCACTTCTTTGAGGGACAGATGGAAATCCAGTCCTCTGGCATCAAAGTATATGCTTCAAACATGAGAAGTATTCTGTGATCTTGTAGGACATGTTGTAGTTAAGAAATGTAACTATAGCAGAAGTGATTGCAATAGTAAAACAATGGTAAAGTGTTTTATGGAGCAAACCCAAATTTGAAATATTTTGTTCATGATGAACACAAGTTAGCAAGAAGTACATTGATCCCTGTCTGCAGCTTTCTGTGAAGCACAGTGGTGACTTTTCACTGTCTGGGATGTATTTCACACATCGTAGAGAGGACCCAGTCAAAACTGGTGGAACAGTGGAGACTCAGAAACATAATCAGATTTTGATTCATTGTGGCACACCTTCAGGAAAATGACTGACATAAACGTTGTCTTTCAAAGTGATAATGACCTCAACCACAAATACAGTTGACACATACTATGAATGGGACTTTGCAGATGGAACACTTACAGTGTTAGATCGCTCCACCCACAGCCCTGATCTCAACAGAACTGAAGCTGTCTGTCTGATCACTTGGGCAGCAAGAAGAACAAAAAGCAGCCAACTTTCAATTGGATCTTCGATCTTCTCCCCCTGTAGTGTGGGTTTCCTCCCACAGTTAAACGGACATGCATTAGGCCACTTGTGGTTGTTTGAAAGAATATGTTAAAATAAGTATAGTTTTAAAAATAACTGCACGCCTTAGTCTTTCCATCGTGTATTGAAGATCCTGCACACAGTTTATTCCGTGTTGTATCTTTAAGAGAAGATATGTATCGTCGTTTAAAATTAGGCTCCACCTCCACTTTCACTCTCTTTCGGTTTGAACTGCCCAGCAGCACAAGTAATGGCTGGAATGGGGGCTTCATTGGAAACTCCGGCCGACGTTCCGCCCACGAAGTGCCCCGTGTGTGGCCATAATTGTAGGGAGCCCAGCACGCTCAGGTGTGGGCACTGCTTCTGTAAAGACTGCATCCAGGAGTTATGGAGCGGCTCCCCCACGGGCCCCTACTACTGTCCGGAGTGCAGGGACGAGTACAGGAAGCTGCCCGCTTTTACGAGGGAGGACGAGGATCCATCTACGTCGTACCCACTGCGTTCGACGCGGCGCAGCGTTACAGGTACTATACATGTAGGATCGGGGCCAATTTTAAAAAGCTCTCCCTTTGGCTGTATATATCAACTTACCATTAGATCCCAAAGATAATTGTTCCGTTGGAACATTTGCTTAAGGATTCAATCATTTTTGTCACACGCAATGGTATTGTATACAGTCAGACTATAACCTGCAAGGAAATTAGAGGTGGTCTGCTCCGCAATAATAAAAGCAGTAATGGCAATTAAATAATGAAACAGTATAAGACGTAACGATTTACTTGAGGGGACACAAATAATGTAGTATTATGCTACTACTTATGTATTAGTTAATCACGTACTAAGTTTGTTACATACTGATCTCATGTTAACTCATCAATTATCGTGACGCATGTTTTATCTCAAGCAGTTACTATTTTATTTGTTACTGTATCTGTTAATTCTGTAAACTTTCTGAACTACTCAAGGAACCACTGAAGGTAGTACTAACAAGTAATGAATAACACATGTGAAATACTGATTTCATGTTTGTTCATCATTAATGAATCATGATGCATCTTTTGTCTCAAGTGGTGACTATATTTGTTCATAATTTGTTCGTGATTTGTACTTCAGTAGTAAGTGAGTTATTACTAAGTATTAGTGTCCACTTAAAGTGTTACCAAAAAAGATAATAAATATTATAAATAAGCAGCAGAAAGTTATACAGAAAAAGAAAGGAAAAAAGGGAAGAAAACCATTGTGGAGCATAAGTGCATGTGTATATGACAGGAGATAGTATTATAAGCAGGGGTGCACATAACATATTTGGTCTTGTTCTCGGGGGAGAACCTGGGCTTGTTGCTTGGTCCTCACTTTTTTAAAATATTTTTTTCTATGACCCACCTCATAGGATGAACACAGCAGAGGGATACAGGGATAACCTGATATCACATGCACTTTCATTTCAACTGAGAATGAATCAAACCAGTTCAACAAAATATCTGTTCTTTAAAGCCCCGTATGTAGTATGTAGCTTTCTGATGAAATGACTGCTTTTCAAACACTGAAAACCAAATGAAATGACAGCTTTTTAAGCACTGAAAACCAAATGAAATGACAGCTTTTTAAGCACTGACAACAGTTACTGCCACTTAAAAACAGTAACTCGACAGTTACTGCTATTGTTTTGCATGCTTATCAAAAGTTGGATGACTGAAGTTTTTAGTACCTGTATAAAAGGCGCTGTTTTTATCTGCCACCGTGGGACTTTCACGGCATAGTTTGCACCACATCTCAGTGCGGGCGTCATTCGTTTGAAGCCAGCTGACCTCCTGCAGCCATTTTTCCGCGAACGCACGATTCTTTTGTGGTTCAGGTTCAGTCTGGTGTTTTTTTGGTGGTGGAGGAACACCAAAGTAATTGCTTAATGGAGCTTGCTTCTTGGACATTTTGATGAATGAAGAAAGTTATAAAAGCAGTGGCTCATACTGCAGTCCAATGTTTAGCACATATCTTTCCTAAAATCTTAGGTACGCATACACGCGTAACAACATCAGATCTGGCGCGCATTGTTTATTCTGATAGCGCATGCGCACCTGCGCACCACTTATGTGCACCCCTGATTATAACGTTGTAGAGGTATAGGAAGATATTCATAATCTAGTAAAAGCATAATATATATTTTCTTTAATAGAATTTAGAGTATTAGGAAAATGGTAATTACATCTGATGTAGTTCTAGAAAACTGTACAGTAACTATGCTTGCTTTGTGTTTCTGACTGTATATTTCTTATTTTTTCTTGTTCATTTGCTAGACCTAACTGAAGAACAGGCTTTTGAATTTTCAGCCTCTCCTGCCAGCTCACCCACCCCTGGTGGCCCTGCAGTGATCTGCCATTACTGCCCCACGACTGCAATGGGGCGGCCTGCGGCTATGACGTGCTTGGTGTGCGGGGCCTCCATGTGCGTGGAGCACCTCCAGCCTCACCTGGAATCTCCCGTGTTCAAGGGCCACCTGCTGGTGGAACCTCTGGCGGACATCTCCCAGTGGCGCTGCCAGGACCACCAGGAGATGAACAAAATCTTCTGCCGCGACTGCAACACTTGCGTGTGCACCGTGTGCACCGTCATCGGGGTCCACCGTGGCCATACCTGCATCAGTGTCTCTGAGGCTGAGAAGGAGCTGAGGGTAGGTCTGGATAGAAAGGAAGGACTTGGATACATGAAGTGTGTGGTGGGTAACAGGTTAATCACTGCCACAGTGGCCTCTGTAGTGCGTTGCCATGTGAGTGATCCATGGCTCACAGCTGACTCTCCTAGAAAACTGCTTTTGCTGGCAACTCCATTCCTCCTGTCTCCTCATCAGTGCGCACGTTCCTCCTTCTCCTCCAAAGCCCTGGTCTTGCTTCTCTTCCATGCTGTAAGGTATGGACCTTCTGTCTTATATGATCTCTTTCCTGCTATGTTGCACTGCTTTGTGTCTGGTGATACGGCTTGTGGCCACACCAGCAGCTTATTTGACACACTCTATTGGTAGACAATGACAAGTTACTGTTTGGCTGTAGTTTTATTTCTGGTAATGTCATCTCCTTTTATATTTTACGAATAGCACAATATTATTTGCAGAAATTTTATATATGGAGATATCGTGCAGCCCTAGTATCTGTGTTAATATCTGTTTTAGTGAATATGCTTCCACTTCCATTTTCAGGAGAAGTTGAAAAGTCAGCTGAAGAACGCGCAGGAACAAGAGAGAGCAGTGCAAAACATCGTTGATTTGCTCACACAGAAGAAGGAGGGTGTTCAGGTAAGCAAGAAGGGACCCGGATGAAGTTGCTGATTGTGTTAGCAGGGATCGTACTGTCCTTTTTTTCGCTGCCCATCATTTTATGTAATTCTTATTGTTTTTTTGACACTAGTCTGAAGGATATATATAAGGATTTAAATGTGTATACATGGTAATGCAACCTTGGAACTCGATGCGACAGTGGTGAGGATAGTGATGAAAATGATAATCGGTGGTGTCCGTTTTCCTTGGTCCGTCAGCTGCTTCTGGACAGTGCTAGAAGCAGGGTGCAGGAGCAGTACACGGCCATGCGAGAAGCTCTGGAGCTGGAGGAGCTGCAGGCCGTGCAGAGCTTGAACCGGGAGGAGAGCTGGGTGATGAGCTGCATCGGGCAGAAGCTGAGGCTCCAGACGGACTTCCTGAAGGGCGTCCAGTTTGCTGTGAGCAGACTGGAGAAGCTGATGGATGACAAGGAAAGGTCCCGCATGCAAGACCAGGCATTCATCACGGTAGGGAGCGGGGTAGTCTAATTACAGAACAGCAGCGATGCTGTCTATGGAAAAATTGGGTTCCTTTGAATGGTGAACGGAGCCACTGGGACGCAGAATAGAATGGGAAGGTTTATTGGTATCCTTGAGATGTGTCAGGAACACAATCCCCACGTGGTACAAAAGTGGCTTAAACGATAAATGTGAGAACTGGGTGATTGTTGCCGGTTGCACCTTTAACAAATAAACTTCACGTATACTATTAATAAAGTTTTCTTTACAAGAGAATTGAGGGGTTTGAGTGTCACATGGTTCTTTAAACTGTGCATGATCATCAACATACAATTAAATCACTGTGCATATAACAATTATAAATTATCTTTGGTTTCCAACAGGAGTACAACAAGATAACAAAAAGGTAAGAAAATTTATATTTTAATTGATGGCTTATTGGCTGCCCGCAAAATGTGAACTAAATTACTCATAACTTTTGACACTTAAAGAATAAGGTACTACTGTTATGGTGATACTGAAAGAGGCATTATTGTGCAGCAGGTAGGAGTCACCTCCCCAATGTGATGTCATTCTCCTTAATATGTATTTGCAGTGGTGAAATGACATCTGTGCTGCCCCCTGCCTGTGAATTCTAGAATAGGCTACTTAAAAAATATATTTACTCGATTATTTTTGGTAGAATCACGTTATAGTATTTTCAGCAAAGAAATCATTGCCTAGATGTTTGTTCCAGAACACAGATGGGGAATATAAGGTAGAGCTTACAATATCTGCAGAACACGCATTGATTATATGTTCAGGGAAATCAACAATAACCATTGAATACCAGCTGCCTATTTTTGAATCCACCATAGATTTTAAATGAAATTTGTTATAAGAAACATTCTGTCGTGTTTTACCGCGAGACACTTTCGATTTGTGGTCCTTTCCTAGCCTGAGTGGAATATCCGGCCCGGCAGAGGACTCCGAGCCTGACGGGGTGGACAGGTATCGGCTGCAGCAGTTACAGGCCTGGGCGGCCCGGAGGCTCAGCGAGGTGTCCCTGTCGATGCCCAACAGGGATGCTCTGCGTCTGCTCTGTGAGACCGTTTGTTACTTCACCTAATTCTCATTTATCTTATCATTGGATATATTTATCATTTATTTGTCTACTTTGAAAGGTGGTTTTCTTAATGTGTCACCAATGAGGGTTCATAAATGGATTTATAAATGCATTTAATACACACCTCGTAGTATTAAGCTTGTTCTGTATTTTTGTTATTTCTTTATCATTACGCACGCTGACATACACACACACGTATAAAATTCTTTCTGGTTCTAATCTATATGAATAGCTATTTACTGAACCTACCTCATACCATGAGAGTGCCACGGATGATGACACAACATTAATCTTTCTTTTTTGATTAGCTATTTTCAAATACCCCTTCAAATTCTTATCTACCATAATGTATTTAGCCGTATCTGGTGTTACAGCCATTTCTTCTATATATTATGTATTTATGGTATAAATATTAACCTCTACACCACCTAACCATAAATCCACTGGGCCCTTGACTTGTTTTGTCCTGTTGGATGTTACATTACTGACTGTATGGTTTGAATAGGAAGTCATGTCTAAGCTATGCTGTAGGGCAGGGGTGTCAGACTCCAGTCCTGGGGGGCCGGAGCCCTGCACATTTTTGGGTTTACCCTCATTTAACACATCTGATTCAACTCCTTGTGCTAATTACCACGTCGCTCTTGAGCTGAATCATTTGTGTGGGAACAGGGAAAGAGCTAAGCAACACATGGCTCCGGCCCCCCAGGAATGGAGTTTGACACCCCTGCTGTAGGGCATTCACAGAACATGGCCCCAAAACACTAATCCAGATTACTGACCTTTACTTTTTTCACTCATGAATCTGATTGGATGACTGCATCTGCCACTTTGTGCTGAGTTTTTACTCCTTCGTACATATGTTTTCTTTCACAGATGGGACCATTCCGTCTCTGAACCCAGATACAGCCCATCCAAAACTGGTCCTGTCTGAGAAGAACAGGAAGGTGACGTACAGCGAGGACCCGCAGCCGTACTCCGAACTCGTGGCTCGCTTTAGCGTCTTCCCGCAGGTACTGGGCAGCCGGTGTCACGAAGGGGGCCGTGTCTACTGGGAGGTTGAGGTCTCGAGCGAGGGCCGCTGGAAGGTGGGAGTTTGCGAGGCCCTGATCGAGCGGAAGGGAGCCGACAACTGCAGCCGACTGGGATACAACCCCCATTCCTGGTGTCTGTTCGGGGAGCGGGATAAGGTGGAGGTCCTGCACGACACGGTGTCTACTCACCTCGGGGACAGCACTCCACAGAGGGTCGGGGTTTACCTGGATCTGGAAGCGGGGTCCCTGTCTTTCTACAGTGTTGCTGAGGGTGGCGATCTAGCCCTACTGCATAGCTTCCAGCACACGTTCACACAGCCGCTCTACCCTGCGCTGGCGGTCTCTAAAACACAGCTCACCTTCTGCAATCTGTTCCAGCCGACTGCTGACGACTAGAAATCAGGCTGCACTAAGGCAAAAATTGTGAAGCCTCAGATGCGTTTTGTGTCACGCAAACTACAGAACATTTGGAAAGGGCTATGAGGGGAAATAATTTTGAGGGCAATACCGTGTCGTTTTTGTCATAATCTTCATGGTTCATTAGCTATAATATTTCTGGAGGTAAAAAGCACAAAACATATTACTTAATTACATAAATCATTTATGTAATTATGTAAATGATATATGACAAATGAGTGATTTTACATAATCCATTCAGTAAGCAGGTCACAGTAAATCTATACTTTGTGAAGTTCTTTGCTACTTTTTTAGCTTCATGCATCAAAAGCGTTTAACTTCATGTTGCTGATCTTGAATTATTGCAATAATGACTGGACTCTTTATTTGCACTGAATGATCTGTTCCATGAGGTCATGGTTTTCATTAAAAACCTTACGAACTTCAGTGAAGTAAATTTGTATTATTCCTTCAAAAATACACACCAGGGCTTAATGATTATAAATAATTTTATTAGAGATAAATATGACATACAGACAGCATGATACTCACTGATGAGATGAACCGTCTAGGCTCAATATCGATACAATGGCTTTCTGCCACTGACAGACACCAAGAATAAAGGAAGGAGGATTTTTTGATGCACACAAACATTAAATCCCTAGTAGTGATTGCATTGCAATTCTTAATTGGAAATAATTAACGCTTGAGCACACACTGTGGCCAGTTCTACAGCATTTCAAAGCAGTGGTTCTGGAATCTGTGTTACAGTTAAAAGTGCACTCTGTCATTAAAAGCCCAATAAAGAGAAATATATTTCCCTAGGAAAGGAAATGTAGACAGCTGTGATTAAGCTTATTTGTAAATTATACTGTGGTTAAATATTTTATGGCTTTGAGAATAAAAATTTAAATGCTTTTTAATGATAAGTAAAGTAGCCTTAAATCAAGAAAAATGTAACAAATGTTATAACTATCACTGTCCATATTTTGTAATTCAGGTCCACAGAGTTGTTCTGGTTTAACCGTCTGTAATCCATTTCTGATAATCTTGCAGGGAATGCAAAGAGCTACGTTTATATTCATTGGCTGAATACCATGTAAATGTCACTCTGGCACCAATCATTATTAACTAAAATTTTAAGAATAAAAAGTGAAACAAACAATGGGCAAAAATATCCTGATGCCAGGACATTGCAGTTGGAAAGGTCTACATTCCATGAGAGAAGCCTTGCAGAAAAGGTTGGCAGCAGTGATGTCATGATTCCTTTGCATTATGGGTACAGGAAACCATAACCCTTTCATTTGGTCACAGCATGGATAGCATGTGCCAGGTAGCCAATGTTGTCTGAGGTGACACCTGCCATGGAGATGCGACCGTCCTTCGTCATATAAATGGAGAATTCCTTAGTCAGCCGCTCTACCTGTGTGAAGCCACATCACCCTCAGTGAGTTTCACTCTATTTTTGAGATGTAGCGATGTAATAATTTAGATATTAACATAGATCTTAATGAGGCACCCTAATGATGGCCATACCTGGTTCGGCTTGAGGCCTGTGAAGCAGAACATGCCGATCTGGTCAGTGACATGCTGCCAGTTTTGGGTGGAGCCCTCCTTTCTGAGGTTAGCTACCAGCTGCTCCCTCATCTGGATGATGCGGTTGGCCATACTGTGCACCTCTACCAGCCTGGAGGCGGGGGAGAGGTCAGAAGCAGACTAAGGAGGTGATCATTTAAGTTAAAATTAAAAAATGAAAGGGAAGAACACTCCTAGCCCCGCCCACACGGCAATCTACCAATCCCCTAAAGGTGGGTTACTATTCAACATGTGACTCCTCTTCCGCCAGTAAGAGAGCGGGCAGGCTGAGTGTGGTGGAGATTGCCATGGGGCGCTGCTCACCACTCCTTGCGTAGCTCAGGGGTGTTGAGAATGGTGGCGGCGATGCGGGCCCCGTTCATAGGCGGGTTCGAGTAGATGGGTCGGATGAGGATCTTCAGCTGCGACTCCACGCGCTTGGCCTCCTCAGCATCCCTGCACACCACAGTGAGGCCGCCCACACGCTCTCCTGTTTCACAGGGCCGATAAACACTCTCCATTAGAGCATTACTAACAGAAAATGAAGCAAAAGTCATGTGCAAATCCCCTCTCTGTTCTGTGCGTGTGGGCTTGGCGCAGCCTAAGGGGTGGGGCCGCAGCGGCACCGAACCCAGCTAAAAGCTGACTGGCTCCTACAGTGCCCCCTCCCAGTCACTCACTGATTCAAAACATACCTTTGGCTAATGATAAGGTTGGCCCCTCTGTATGAATTATAGCTTCTCTTATGGCCCCCACCATAAAAAAATCCTAGGGTGAATCTCAATACCAAGAATGCAAAGACTGTATTTGTGGTCTTGGCAAGGCCGGTCTTGCTAGCTTGCCTTCCAAGAACGAACTTGGGCCATAATGAATCATGGGATTGGTCTTGTTCGACAAGGATGCAACCGATGTATCCTTGATATTTGGGGCAAGCGAGACCAACATCCGAGGATTTTTACCATCCTCTGTACTTGTGTTTTTAGTATTGGAACTGGTCCTCGGCAATGGAAAATGACATAAAACAGGTATGTGAGAAAACAAGCACAGTCAAGTACTCATGCTGAGATTCACCCCTAGAACTGCCCCTGTATATGTGTTTCTTCCACGTACTCCCACAGTCCATAGACATCCAGGTAATCTAACTGGCACCTACAGGTCCCTCATAATGTATGACTGTGTGGGTGATTGTGTGTATGTATATGTGAGATCTGTAGATTCTAGATGAGGCTGGCTCTGTGTTTCACAGTTCTGTAAATATGGATACATCATGTGATAAGTGATGTCCAAATCCTAGGAAAAAGGTGCTTGTGATTAATCACTTTTACATTTTAAAACAGTGCAGCCTAGACTGCAGAGGGGTCAGCGGAGAAGCTGGTTGTGAGATACGCTGCAAGGAACAAAACGTCTCAGCTCTATAGCAAAGGATATGAATAAAAAAATGATAGGGACGCCTTTGGCAGCTGCTTGCATAAAAACCATCCTCACCGTAGAGGCCCATGTTCTTGGCGAAGGACTGCGCCAGTAGGATGTTGTGGCCTTGCCCGATAAAGTAGCGCACGGCCCAGGCATCGCGGTTGGTGTCCCCGCTGGCAAAGCCTTGGTACGCCATGTCGAAAAAGACCAGCAGGTTCCTTTGCTGAAAGAGATCAGAAAAACGGAGAGGCGTTGAAGAGATCAGATGATTTATTGTTATCTTAAATTAAGTCTTATTCTTGGGGAAAAAACTAAACAAGACATATTCGATATAGATTTATTGACCAAAAAGGAAACTGGTCATTTTTTAATAATGCCTGTTTTTTATTAATACTTTGTTATTAATACTTTACTAATACTTCAGGGGGCAGTGTGTAGCTCCTCAGGTTAGGATCCTGTGTTCACATCCCAGGCAGAGTGATTCTGTCACTGGGCCCTTGAGCAAGACCCTTAATCACCAATTGCTCCAGGGACTGTACCTTCTCAACTGTATGTCATTTTCGATAAGAGTGTACTAAATTAATAAAAATGTAAACATCCTTCCATCCCAAGAATTCTTTCTGTCACGCCAAACACAAAGCCAGACCCAAAAGGTGTATCAGAAACCTGTACACCCCATAGAAGCAGGGTGGTAGCAAGATTGTTTTGCTGGTGTTACACCTGACCTTCACCAGGGCAGCAATCTCCTTCCACTGCTCGGGTCGGGGGTCCACCCCTGTGGGATTGTGGGCACAGGCGTGCAGCACGATGATGCTTTTCTGTGGGATTTTCTGACAGGTGAAGAGTAAAAATGGTCAGAAACCATAAACAACTAGTCACAGCATTGCTGCTGCAACATGAGACCCATCTCTGATCTCGCATCATCACAGAAAAAGCCATGAGGCATCCCATCATAAGAGCCTCAGCTACCACCATGACCCAGATCTGTGGCTGTCTCACCAAAATGTCGTCGAGGGCTCCCTTAAAGTCAAAGCCACACGTTTTTGGATCATAGTAACTGTATGCCTTCAACTGAAAGCCTGCATCTCTGAATATGGGGGTGTGGTTCCCCCAGGAGGGCTTGGGCAGGTAAACATCACTGGTCGCAGTGTGGAACCGGGACTAGAAGGGAAAGCAGCCAGCATGTAAGTCGCTGACAAATGAATTTTGTAAGTGAATTGTGATAAAATTAAGTGGAAATACCAGAAAGTTGGCTCCAACTCTCAGTGACCCTGTTCCAGAAATGCTTTGGACAGTAACACTCTAAATTGAACACAAGAAGGGTCAAAGGTCAGATTACAGATGAGACAATGAGTATACACAGGCAGGCATATAGTAGGGCACACTGTCACAGTTGCAGCAGACTCACCCTAACACTCTTGAGGACCTCGCTATCAGGACCCAAAGCCAGCTCTGCGCAGGCTTTGTTGAAGTCTCCAAGACCTCCAATGGGGAGATACTCTTTGTCTAGCTGCTTTGCTGCAATCTGAGCCTCAGCCTTTGTGGGAGAAGCAAATTTCATGGAAAGATTCTGATGATACCCATTTAAATGTCATGCCAGCAAATGCAATGAAGACAGAATAGCATGCATTATCCTGAATATGAACGTACAAACATAAAGAAGTATAAATCTATTGACAGAAAAGCCGTATTCATAAGATCTGTGATTAAAACAGCGAACAAAAGTACTACCTTCACACTCAAAGGCAATATCCACATGTACAACAATTGGAATACTTCATTCATGGATTGTTGTCTGGGTTCTGTTCAAAAATGTGCAAGTTACACACTATATAATGCCTGACTGATTCCAACAGAAATCCAGGTAATAAAATGCCGAAACGTCATTTAATAGATTCGGCCAATCTTGGAATGAGCTGTTTTCATCAATGACCCAAACTCTTGTCAACATCTGTAGCCCAAGCACACACACACCTTACGGACACAGTGGAGGATGTAGGGTTTGCCCTGGTCATCTCGATAGGCTCCCACACCAAGGTTCATCTTCTTGGGGTTTGTATCCCGCTTGAAAGCTTCTGTGACACCTAGGATTGGGTCAGGGGGACCCATCTGCACCCCAGACCACCAAGTGCTGAGATACGACAGCAAGCAAGAGGAGAGACAAGACATTAAGGTATATGTGACATGACATGACATTTGAAAAGGTAAACAACATATAATTGTAAAGATAAAGAATTGTTCTAACTAATTGTAATCAGGCTAGGTGTGTTTTAAACAGTAGCTCATTATCAGTCCTAACAAGTGTCAATGTTAAAGTAACTAATCTGTGATACAAGTCAATTACAATATTCTTGTCTCCTCCCACAAATAAACCATGATGCATGTCATAAATGGTCATAATAGGGAGCATTTGTAAAATCTTATAAAATAATTATTTTAACTGTATTAAGAAAATTACAATCTGTTCTGGTAGAAACAACAGTGTAGTACATAATGCACTCTCACTCTAAACCACTGACATATCTTATTAATAGCAGTAATGCATTGAGGATCATAATTTGCCCTTTGAACCGGCAGAAGGACTTTGATTTCTGCCATACTTCAGTCTGACATAAAACTAACCAATAAGAAACAGAGGGTCCGTACAGATCGGCCAATCACAGTTAAGCTTCCCGAAAGCCGCAGTGTTCGAGGATCAATAAACCATCGTGCGTACAGCAAATAGTGCTTTCGGAGACCTTTAGACCAGATACAAAAGACACAAAAAGCGATGCAAATAATCTATTTTAATCATCTGCGTCCTTGGAGAATGTTATTTTCACAGCGTTGAAAACCGCCATATGATAAGCAAACAGGTAATCGAAGTCCGAAGTCGTTTTTCAGCCTTTTCCGATTATAAGTAAACGACAGGTTTACTTATAATTAGAATATTTTCTTATTAATATAAAATATAGGACACAACTTAAGAAGTAAAATGGTATATTTAAGATTATGATGATGCAGTGAGCAACCTCTTTTAATGCTGAAACAAAGTTTTAGAGAACAGTTATAAACGACTACGAACTAAAAATCGTTAATGCAATTTCAAGGACAGAAATATATAGATAACTAAATCATCACATTAATTTGGCGTACTTTAATCACTTTACCCAGTGCAGACGCAAAAGTAGAATGCCTTTACCTGGCACGCAGGGGGGACCCTCCAAAGGGAGGGGAATAAAGGCCGACACTTGAAATGCGTCCGCAAGATTTCAGCAGAGCCATCATCAATGGGGAGATGCTGAGGTCTGTTACCAACTCAGTGCCACGCTGCAAATGTGTGAAAAGAGACGACCTGTCATCCAGGCAAGCAAAGAAACTCAACCGTACCTTTAAAAGATTATGTAACTGAGTAATGAGTGTGCAATCTTCCTACAGCGCCACCTTCCACAAAATTGATATCGTACCGCCTCTCTGAAATCGCGGGGCCAGAAATCATAGCGTGTGTGGGCCGGTGGAAAGTCACGCGAACCCGTCCCTAACAATTCACCTGGCAACAAAATTCGCACTACATGCTCAGTCACATATTTGTTTATTTTTTCTTCTTAAATGACCCAATTAACAAAGAGAAAGGAAAATGTTGTACGCACTTCGCTCGCTGTGAACGCTGAATCGGTGGGTACAAGTTTCATCTGGGTGGGCCAGGGTGACCAGGGCCACCTCGTGCAGCGCGATAGTCACAGACAAATGTTAAAAGCGAGTATCCCAAAAAGATGGGGGGGGGGGGGCACCGTTGCTGAAGCTTGCCTAAAGCGCCCTATGGGCTTTTATCGGTACTGCATATTACAGACTTTCCCACTGAACCAAATATTTCAAATGAATTTAAATAGAATGATTAGTGCCTGGATCAAACATCACATCAGGGAAGATCTAGGAAGAGAAAACAAAAAATTTGGGAAATTTGGAGACACAAAGTCACCAGCATGTCTTCAGACTGTGGCCAAAAGCAGAGTATACTCATTAAACACAGTGAGAACATGCAAATGACAGCCGCTGGGACTGGATTCAAACCCACAGCCTTGGAGGTGTGAGGATGCCATGGTACCCCTACAGCCACCATATTCATGCAGGCTTTGGGGGTGGGTCCTAATTAACACCTGTAATATTTATAATATTCTGTAACTTAACAGTAAATATGTGCATCCTGAAATACCATGACATAATCTCTGAAAAGATGATATTATTTAAAATGGTCAGAAACCAAAAACACCTAGTCACTACACTGCTACTAATATTTCAGCACTACTTGCATTAAAACACATTTAATATTGGTACAGTATTATAAGCATGTATATACAGTATTGAGAACTAGTGTGAAATACTGCTGTATAACCACTTGGAGATGCTGTTGTACCTTTGGTAAAACTGTTTTCTCCGCGTTACGTTACTGTTGAATAAGAACTCTAGGCCACTCTGACCATTCCTATACAATAATTTTCAGGTTTACCTTTAAAATTCACATTTATGCACTTATGATATGTGTCTATGAATTTAGCTATATGAAGGTGGTATCTGTTTATGAGTGTGTTTCAACTGATTACTTCTCCTTTGGTGGAGGTATACTGGTTACCTGAAAAATGAGCTATGTGCTTTTTCATTGATTGTTGCTAATTTCTGTGTGTTTTACCAGTGGCTGGTAAAATTATTAATCCCAGAAAAAAAGCAATACAGTATGGAAAGAAGAAAACATGGATTAGGGAATCCCACAAATCCCTTCGTTTTTCCACCAGAGGGAGCCAGAAGTTACTATTCTGCTGACATTTAGTCTATTGATTGATTTATTATTACCAGCTTACCAGTAACTTTCATCCAAAAGGCTTTGTATTTTTACATCAGAATCAGTACCATAATGTGTATTACTGAAATGATCTGGTTCCTTGCTCAGTAGGGTAAGTTATGTCATGAGGTATACACAAAGTCTCTCACTGGAGGTGTAGGCACTAAGGTACCAAGTCTGCTGTTTATTTACAGGGTTGTCAACTCTCATGCATCTGGCGTGGCACTCACGCTTTCAGACTCTCACGCTCACGCAAGAAATCTTACGGCAAATTTATATTATTCCATTATGAACCTTAAATTAATAATGATAATTTATTGATCCCCGTGGGGAAACTCTCTTTACGCCTCTCCCAACTTGCTCTCTAAGTGAGAGCAAGCTGTCTGCGAAGGGCAGAAACCAGGGAGCTGGGGGTTAAGGGCCTTGCTCAAGGACCCGCAGATGTGCCTGGGCCGGGCTTGAATTGGCGACCTTCTGATCACAGGCACAGCGGCTTAGCCCACTGAGCCACACACACGCAAAACCGCTGGGGTAGTTTGCAAACCCTGCAAACTATTTACAAGGTAATACATGTAAATGTGTGTGCGGACTTACCTTGAATTGAAAATCTCACTCCTGCTAGCTGACCAAAGTTAGGAATGATTTATTTACGGATCGATTTAATTTTATTAATAATCACACTTTAGCCTTCAGATGCTAGTTAATAGTTCTGTTTCTTTATTTAACCCAAGCTGGAGTCCATAGCGATAAGAACTACCCCATTAAGCTTGTGGATGATTCAGATCAAAGTGAATCATGGCTAAAACTGAGCAATGCAGCCAAAGAACCTTGAAATCTCCAAGGCTACAAGTCTAAAGGACAGGAATTACTCTTTGTGCTCGTAGTTCCCCAGGGCCATGTTATTACTGCCTAATTTAATTTTAATCAATAAAAGAACTTTGTCTTATGTAGCTTAGGGTTCCTCGTAACAGGGCAGATATGATTAACATATTGAAAGGTCAGACTCATTTCCTCATTATCACTTCTGGGTAATTCCTCTGTACTTAATCCAGTTTATGTCGCGCATACCTTCAAAATATTTAAAGAACGTAATGCTTTGTATTTATCGCCGTTCTTTTTTCACTTCAGAATTACCATGTTGATCAAATTCTAACATAAAAGACTATGTGGTGAATAATGCACCATTAGCCTTGGACGCGAACGGATCCCTGTGCATTAAAAACTCTCTCTTTCTCTCCTTTTATTTTCTGGCCCCTCCTCAATTATCCGGTCTTAATAAAGCCAGCGCTGCTGGTCACTCATTTCTGTCCTGCTGTGTAAATATAATGTAAAATCCTTTTCCACGCTTCCAGAACAGTTATCGCTGTGGTTCATGTGCTTTTCACAAGCAGTGCTTCCCTGCAGCTTTACTCTGAACTCATCCGGAGCTGCTGGTCCATTTACCGGTTGAAGAGCAACGCTGCAGATTAAATTTGTCTGTAGCATGATGTTAGTCCCGTCCGCTGGGCTTAGCTAAGCCTGGGTGCAGGAACGACTCAGGGCAACAGGACTTAGCAAAGGTCACATATTCTGTTGGCTTTCTGAAGCCTGTAAAGATAAACAAAATCATTGTGAAAGCTAATTATGCCATAATAAAATAATACTGCTATTCCAGGCCTGTGTTTAAATACTAGAAGTAATTTAAATAAGTAATAGAATTGCATATTCAGTCCAAAATCCAGGTCAGAGAAAGCCAAAAGTCAAAAACCAGAACGGGACAAAGACACAAAAACAGAATCCAAGAATTTAAGTTGGAAAACAAAGACTGATATACACAGGTAAATTAACCAAGATAATCGTACTAGGAATGCTTGTTAAGGAGCAAACTCACAATACCATAAAAGCTGACTAGCAAGTTCATAAACATACTGGGCAGTTAGTTACAAGCTGATCAAGACTCAGTGAAGCTGATCGGAGAGTGTTAACTTGGTTTTGGGAAGATCTTGGCTGGCTCCTGGATCCGGTTCTGTGATCCATTACATACCGGCATATGCTATACTGTATAGCAAAATGACACTGACTCGATACCTAACGGTAAACTTTGGTTTCTGCACTTGTTCTGAGGGTCTGAAGTCTGTGATAACATAAGGATGGATAATGAAGGTGATGATTATCGATGGTACTGATTGTAATGATTGTGTCCAAATACCCATTTTACCCAACTGTGGGTATGATAGAGAGAGCTTGGGTTATCTTTTCTTTTTTTACTGAAAAGGGGCAAACAGTGTGGCAACACAGACTAGAAACACATCATTCATCATATTTGTCCTCTTAGTCCTTAGCAAAGTTCTGAAAAGTTATATGTGCCATTTGTCCATATCTACCTCTTTCATCTCTTCCCCTTATATAAATTTCTGTTCTCTCTAAGTTCCGTGCCCAGTGGGCTTTGTTTTCCTAAAAAAAATAAAAGCTGTAGGTTGAAAAAATGTCAACAATTTGTAAATATTACTGATAGAGGTTTAACTTAATAGCATGACTGAGTGTCTCTGAAGAGCTGCAGGTACCCAGAGCTTGAGCATCCTTTTCACTCACTTGTAGAGCTATAGTATTGTATACTTCCACACAAAATCAGATAGGCATTAACCTTCATCTGCTCTCTGATATGTTTTTGCTGCCTTAGTATAAATGGAATATTCCTGACATAGAGCTTTTGTTTATAACGTATGTGGGAGCTGTAGGCCTGCTGAGACCTCTTTTCTGTTGTTTACTGAGAGCTAATTTGTTCATTAGCTAGAGATCACACCTGTGCTCGTGTGAATCCCAGGAAAACTTTGCTTGTTTAAGTTCTGAGATTAGTGGGCTAAGGTGCTCACTATGTGTTTATGGCATTTATAAAATAAATATTTCTGAATAAAAAGTGAAAAATACTCCAAGTATGATTAGTCAATCTGACTCCAAACCAAGATGAATTTAAGTTGGACACTTGAGTTTTGCAGCTCCTGTCCTATACAGCTGCATTTTGCCAGAACTTCTGTTTGTGCCACATACAGTAAAGTTGCTTTAGAGATAATGTATGTATAACTAATAAATATATAAATTGAGCGATCAGCACCAGGACATTCAAAGGACTGGTTCAGTCACAAAAAAGTTCAGAAGAAGCCGTGTAAAGAACCAGCTAAACCAAAGCAGGGGAACAAGAAGAATGAAAGAACAAATAAGTGTGTGGATAGCGTAGGTGAGATCAAAAGATTAATTTAGCCAGAAAACAATCCAGAGCGGAGTGAGAGAAACACGCAGTATTCACACAGCACGATATTTGTGGGGTTTATGTGGAGGGCAATAGTGCTTGTGATAACTGGCCTGAAATGGGAGGTTGGGAACTGGCAAACCGGTAGGTGCTGCTCGGAGTGTTGGATGGTGGGAGAGGCGATGGTTGAGCCTTGGGTAGTGTTTGGTTGGGTGTAGGATAGTGGTGTGTGGGTCTGTGTGGGCTTCTGGTGCATATAACCAAATCACTCCTAATAATACAGTAAATCCCCAGCTCTTTCAGGCACATTATTCTTGGTTTTGCTTCCATCAGATGTCAAGTTGTTGACCTCAATATCAAAAGCACACGGCCACACGCAGTATATGTATTTGTACATACACTAAGCATCCAATGAAGCGGTTGAAAGAGCCCTTCCTACAGTTGTCATGGAAACTTTTAAAGTGAAATTCCACTACAGTATTTAAAATGGTTTCCTTCCTCCCTCTTTCTCTTTTTTAGTTTCAGATGATGCGATGTCTCCCAAGGGATACCCGAGTGGATTTAATTACAGTGGAGTTTGATGTGGAGAAGCCCAGTTTAACTCTTACCTCGCTAAAATCTCACATGTGCAGAAAATTGCAGCCCTGCCGAGGATCTGGTAGTAGGATATGCTGGAGTGCCAGGAAATAACAATGAGATCACAGACCAAGTAAACTGACAGGAAAATAGTACTAACCCACACCTCCTTTGCAGACTGTTTTCCATAAAATGCAAATCGTGAGAGTTGGCTTAAATGCTCTTGAATGCCTTGCCTTTTCGCATTACAAATGAATCTACGTGAATAAGCAAATCGTGTGTTTTGAATGTTTGTGTCTTTTTGTGCAGTGCCTCGTGCATCACTACAGGGGTTGCAGGGATATTTTGGCCTCTTTGTTTGTTGTTTATGACTCATGTTCATGATTATCTGATTTGTTATGTGAGTCTTTATTTCTCAGCTCAGGAAGTTCAGTACAAATATTATGGAACTTTTCATTCAGAAGAAGCGAAGCGTGCTGAATGGCCAGGTGGTCACCACCGTATGGCCAACCAACAGCCTGAAAAGTAAACAGTGTATAAAAATGCACACAGTACATCGCTCCCCTCCCAGGGATAATATGGATTTTTAGTTGGCAGAATGATTTGGATCATCAGCAGCCTTCTGTTGAGGCTCTTATTATTTTTGTTGAAAGTGTGATTTTAAGATGTTTTATTTACATCTCTGCAGTAATGTCTTTGCAAACAGTGCATTAGATAATCAAAATGCGTGTATCATCTATCCAGAGTTTTGCAACAGAAAATGGGAACAGTGTAAAGTGTTTGGAGGTCCAAGGGCGCACCAGCAAACGGCTTACTTATAGGACATGCAGCAATTTGGAGAAGGACATTCAAACCATTTTGATCAGTTGAATATTTAATCTCTATGTGAAGTAAAACTTAATCTTAAATTAGCCTTAGCACTGTGCTATCCACCACTCCACTATCATTTATGTTAAAAATCTATGTTCTAAACCAGTTCTAAACCACTCTACCTGGCTGTTTGACCTCATTGTCATGTTTCTGTGTTACCAGTAAAGCAGCCATTGGGGCTATCTTTTTGTATGCCTCTCTAGATTTTATATACTTAAACAATGAGAGCTTCATTGGAGCTTATGAAGTGTTATAGTCAACACTATAATGCTTTATAACTGTCAATGGAAGATGCTATAATGCTTTCTTAATACTGATGCCGACCATTATAATGCATTATGGATGGGAGCTTTAGGTAAAGTGTTACCATATATATTTTATTGTCTGCTCAGCCATAGCTGAATCTTGGTCTCTTGTCATCAAACTGTTTTCTATTGCACCTCTGCTATCTGTCACACCCCCTTCACAAACCCCACACCAATCTGCAAATTAAGATAAATATTTAATATGACAGGATGCCTGTAATCCTTTGACCAGGATGAGTGGCTAAAAGATGATTAGATGAATGGATGGAATAAAGCACAGACAGTATGTAATCGATGTGGATTAGAATAATTGTAACAGAACTCTATGGTGATACACTAATTACGCATTGCTTGTTCTCATAGCTTGCTCTGTTTTCATGAAAGTAGACCACATTGCATTTTAACTCTCTTTCATTTACAGATCGGCCTTCCTTACAAGAAACACATGAATAAAGCCAGAATTGCTTTTCCTCCAATGCATTGCTGGAACTCCAAAATAGTCACACGTTTGTTGTTGTTGTAATCATTGTTGCTGTTTTGCCATGGTTGGAGTTCTTTGCCCAGTTTGAGGTGCGTTGAGGATTGTAATCTCCGTCGCCTAAGGTATTTCTGGAAATGGTTCTTCTTCATTCATTGCTTTGATGGGATAACATGAAATGAAAAGGGAGGCGATTGTCCCTAAGCACAGTAGGCCTACCAATACTGTTACTTTCAGTGCTGGCCCCGCTTCTGAGAACTAATCTCTTCACAATTTGTTCATTTATTCCAGATAAGTCTGGTTGCATTTCTGTAAACATCGACAGCAATGCAGCGTAAACAGCTATGGTGTTAAATGATGAAGAATGATTTGATTTCCATAATATGCAGGAGTTTTTTTTTTAACCTGACGCTTGAACTTTACCTTTCCCCTTAGGAGGCCCTGTACAGTGTTATAAAATACAGATTTATGTGGAGAATCCCTTAATAATCCTGGGACCCTTTTGATGGGAGCAGGTTCTTCACTGTAATGAAAGTGAGTTTGGAATTTTGCCATATTTCAGTAGTTTTTGAGCTGTACCAATTTTTTATATATGTAGTGGTTTATGCCATGTGAAATGGACACATACATGAAAGTGTCTTCATGACACGCTGCTATCTGTTAGCCACGTATAGTGACTCACGTCTAAAATTACTTATAAACTGACGTATTGGAGTCTAAGAAATCTGAGCTCATGAATAGGTCACGTAAACAATGGGGTTTGACCGCTCACAATGCTTTCACAAAACGCGAAAAGGAAACAAAGCAATAAAACTACAGACATACATGACAGCGGTGCAATCATTTGGGTCCTTTATTGTTGTTTTCTTATTGTTACTAAAACACAATACTCAAATTACAAGGGGATAAATCAACGAGATAATGTAAGCACAAAAAGGGCAAGAAAACACAGGATGATGAAGCTTACAAAATAAATAAGTGAGGAATTTCAATAGGAGATTGTAACTCAGACCAAGGTAATTAAATTAGCATATTGATATCTTAAGCACATTTATTATATTTTATTTTATTTCAAGTTTAAAAAATAAACAACATATTTGCTATCATTTTGCTATTTTCACAAAGGAGTGTGAGGGTGGGAGACTGTAGGTGAGAGGCGGAGGCCTGTTTGTGCTTTGACAGGTGTCCTTAGACCGACCAACGGAGAGATCAGCACATGCAGTTGGTTACAGCACAGTTAGAGAGATCTGGGCAGAGGGCGGGGCCGTCACAGTAGGGACTCCTTGCAGAGCACGATTTCCAGCTCGGTGCGGTACAGCCGGCCTCTGTCGGACAGTGTCATGATGCTCTTCTTGTATTCCATCATGCTATTGGCATCTATTTCCTGATGAAACGCAAGGGGAAGCAGGAGAACTGAGTCAGATTGTTTTCCTTTACTCTCGCCAAGGGGAAAACTCTTGCTATTCAACGGCACGGATAACTATAATTTGCCTGGTTAGTTACTGATTAACTGCCCATGAACTGCTGACTAACTGCCCATGAGCTACTGACTAACTGCCCATGAGCTACTGACTAACTGCCCATGAGCTACACGGATGCAGCTCACAAAGATTAAGAACTTGCCGGCGGGATTACAGGTCAGCCCCAGTAAAGCTTCAGTGCATCATGCTCAGGGAGCAAAGGTTAGTTCCATTTGATACCTTGTTGTTCTTCTCATAAAGGTCTTTCAGCAAAGCATCCAGTTCCTGTTCATCAATGTAGCCATTTCCATCCTATCAAAATAAAACACCCATAAGTTCAATCTTATTAATTCCCTTTATTATATACGGCTCTGGAAAAAAATAAGAGATCACTCTATATTTTTTCAAAATCCGCTTTTTAAATCCTGGTTTAACCCTGGTTCTGCTGGCTATGCTGCGCGACAGGCTCAAGGTTTCTAAGACAGCAGTACACAGGAATAAGGTGAAACAGGAGACATTGGCAATGGCCAAAAACCAGCCGGGTAAGAGGGCAGAACTTTCTAATGCCAGAGATGACCATTAACGTGTCGGGCGGTGCCACATAAATCAGAGGATGACCTCAAGTGACCTTCAAAATGAGCAGTAAATGCAATGAATTAACATACAATGAATTAAGTGGTGTGAAGTGCACTGCTAAGGCAATTCGTAACAGGCTCCAAGAAGCAGGACTAAAGTCCCATAAAGCAAGGAAGAAGCCCTTTATCAATGAGAAACAGAGAAGAAACAGGATGCAGTTTGCAAAAAAATGTATTTTACACAGGCACATACCCATAAATTGAGAAATGAGTGAAACTGAAAATTTTGCTGAGGTCCCTTAATTTTTTCCAGAGCTGTATTATACTTTCCTTCAGTTTACAATCAAAATGAAGAATCATACAATAGTACTAGCTGTTCTTTGAAAAACACTGTCTTTTTGGATGATACAAAGTAATAACAATCGTCTTTTCTGATATACTATAAAGTACAGGTTGTTATGAATGTGCATTGAAAGCAGATTAATCACTATACCCTGAGCATTGCATTCCAGCAGATTGGCCCTCCGCACACGCTATCCATCTTCATATGTACCAACCCGACATCGATAAGCCCAGTTTGACATGAAATCTACATAATTAGGCTTTAACTACACATCTGAACAGTATGTCTCTGTTATTTACCTTGTCATAGTACGTGAAGATGGCGTTGAACTGGTCAGAGTTCAACTTGACACCCTGTTAACAGATTTGGTGTAACATTTTAATGCAATTTGAACTGAAATTCAAACTATGTATTATATGTACTATGAAAATTGCAGCTTTCTTTTGTTTGTCAAAATACACCGTAAAATTCTGTTCATCATTGGGTATTTCTAAAAGTTATATTTTTATAATTATATTTATTTTGAGGAGTAATGTCATTACCTTGAACTTGAGTAGGAAATTTTCTTGAACGGGTAGCAGCCTAAAGTGACAACAGAAAAAAGGCCATGCTGGTTGGTATGGAAGGCGTCATGTGACAAGCTGAGCTATGTCAGATCCCATCATTCATTGGTTCAGGAGAATCTGTCACCCACCTGGACATTTCAGATAGGCCCAGCTTCCCATCACCATTCAAGTCAAACATCTTCAGCTAGAGAGAATGACTTTCATCATTAAGCAGGTAGGTGCCTACCTGAGAAGGCAGGTACTCATGATAACAGCGGCCTGCCACCTCTACTGGTGGTGGGTTATAAAAGAAACAAATAGTGACACTTTATTGATCCCTGTGGGGAAAATGTGGGATTTTCACACATCCCATCTTGCATCCCTGGAGCAGTTAGGGTTAAGAACCTTGCTGTAGGGCGCAATGGTGATACCACAGTGCAAGCCACAGAATTTGAACTGATGACCTTCTGGTTAAAGACCCAGAGTCCTAACCCGCAGAGCTACATAGCACCATACCCAAGCACAAAGACCTACACCAAACATTTGTTTCAGCTCACTTGCTTCTCTTTGAGTCCATGAACGACGTCTCTTCTATTCCTTAGATTACTGAAACACCCTAAAGCGATTTCCTCTAGGATAATACAAGTATTCTGATTCTGAATGAAACTATGGACTCCATGATAGCACCTTATAACTACCTTTAACTAATTACAAGGGACAAAGTCCTATTTAACAGCTTTGTAAACTCTTTAATTGAGAATGACTTGCTACGGTCACACACAAATGAAAAATGATTATACAGCCAAGACACCATACTAGAAAAAAATCTAAATTCAACCCTCCCCTTACTGTACCATCCCACACTACAGCAGATTGTTGCCATGGTGACATAAACATCCAAAGTCAGCGTGTGTCCAGAGTTCAGATACGTGACATGCCCATCAGTATATAATACTAGAGCGACAAAACATAACAGCATGAATACTCACTATTGTTTGGGTGTACTCGTTCAGCTTCTGGTCGTCGTAGTACCGATTGGCCTTCCTCAGCAGGTCTGACAGGAACCCCTGTAACAGGCAGTGATATCAGGTCTGGCTCTCTCTTCCTATATGCTAGTGGTGTAATGGTTCTGAAACTGAGACCAAAACCGCGACACAAACTTTTGTGTCAATATCCAGCCAAACCCATCCCCTCTCCCCAACCCGCAGGTGTCGTCTGTTCAGCTCTCATTATATTACAACGTTACAATGTTACAAAACTTATTTTTCATTTCACAATTAACGCTATTACATATGTAAATCATCAACTTATTCTATTTATAGTTTGGGCAAGCAGTATATTTTGTAAATACTACACATTACACCTTCCAATTGTGCGTGTCATGTGACTTTTTGGGTATAATCATGATTTAGTGATCGCGCCTGCAGTAAACGCTAGGCTAGTTTCATTAGCTAAAGATGGATAATAAGCCAGCGACTGCAGAGCACCTGGGCACAATCAAGTCAGCGGCGTGGGAACATTTTGGTTATCCAGTAGAGTATAGTAATTTATTTATCGTATTTGATAAATTTTTTCCCTACATAGTTTTATATGTCAAGTTAAGGAACTCTAACATGTTCTTGAGTGCTCTTCTGTTAGTTGGTGATTTATAAAACTCAGAATTCTTTCCCTTGTTTTTTCCTTATTCACCAGCCCCACAAAAAAAAGGAAGGTATGATTCGAACCATGGATCTGGAGAATCGTTACATGCCTACTATATACTAATGGGCACACAGCTCATTTCCCAAATACTGTCAAGTTACGCAAACGCAGTAAGCGAACGCGGAACAAGTAGTGGTGAAACATGTCCAAGAAGCACCCAGAGAAAAACAAAACGGAACTAAAAAAAACGAAAATATCCTGAATGGTTAACACATTTCCTATTACAGTGTAGCATCATTCATTTTTATTATATCAAAGCTTAAGTAATGTCTCCCAAATGACATTTATTTTTAATTTTTTATTTGCTAGCTGTCTATTTTTGGGAATCGGTCTATACTGAATCACTGTGTGCTTTAAGCATATTCAGGGATTTGTATGAGCAATTTGCTTGGCTGCTGTGGAGGCCTGGCTGATTTGAATTCATTTCCATTTGCCTATTCATGTGGTCCCGAAGGATCAAAAGGCCTCTCAAAGGGAGACCGCAGCGGGCACCTAAAGTTATGAAAAATGCTTATTTCCTTTTCCAACAATATTAAATATGCTGTGAGGTGCAAAATGAATAAAAATATTTTCATGTACCATAGTCCCCTAGCATCTAACATACATTGATATCTGGACCCCATGCTTATTAGTTTAGCTAGAATCGCAAAATAATTAGTGCCCTGCTTCACTGTATTTTAATGACTCCAGGTAGTCCGATCATTCAAGATGGCAGGTCAAGAAATAACTTTAACCAAGACCAAACTTACTTTCACCAGACCGTCGTCCTTCTTAGGACTTGGTCTCATCTAGGGTCTGTGTTGCTGGCTGGGCTGCTTATTATGGCCTGCACTCCTATTCTGTTGATCTTTCTTAGCTAACGTAATTATGTATTTTTATGTAATTAGCATAATCCATTTCCAAAACTTTTATTTTTTTTTGTGGGGGTGTGGCGGAGTGGCGTTCGACAGTTCCTGGAGTAGTTGGGGTTAAGGGCCTTGCTCAAGGGCGCAACTGTGAAATTACTCTGCTGATGATGGGATTTGAACTGGTGACCTTACCGCCCGTACCACCCCCAATTTTCTGACCTTACCTTGAGTTCATTGGCTTCAATGTATCCACTACGGTCTGTGTCATATTTCCTCCATGCCTATAGGGAGAATAAACATACAAACATTATATACAGGCCACTGGGAATTTACTGCTTGACAATGGACTTGCATATCATCAATGTCCCATGAAAACCACATTTGCCCACTTTTTGATAATTGTGCCATTTAACTACAGATGGAGTATACCCATTCTCCTTTGTCTACTAACAGAATCTGAAATCTGATTGACCAAAGAATTGATCTTTTATGAAGTCATATATTTAACCATTAATTATGTTTGTACTAGTTAACAATTGCCTTCATGATGGTCATTTGTATGGATTACTTTATATTGCTAATTTTAACAACTTAACATTGGTAGCTAAACACCTAGCTATCCAACATCATTGTTAATTGTGAATATAAAGCGAGATTTAATTTGTATCTTCTTGACATTGAAATGTTTGTGTTGCTGACAATAATCCATGTAAGTCCATATACAACACTAAACCATCTTTTGATGGCTGTGCAAAGAAAGGGTGTCTCATTACATTGTTTTACGTTTATTTTGTAAAGTTTCTAAGAAAATGTGTTTTTCACACTTCTGAAATAATGGATTTTTGGAGATATGTGTTTTTAATTGGACAGCAACAATATGCTACATTTTCTGTTAGGTACTTGAGCAAACTTTGCTGTATTACAAAGGGACTTATGTCAGAAAGGGCATTGCTTCTAACCCCACATAGATCAGACGGTTTGTGAATAATTTTTGTGGCTTCCTGTAAAATATCTTTCCTCTTTAATTGAGAGAAAGGGAAAGGGGAAGAATGTTTTCGCACGATTCTTGAAACCTTACTTTAATGCAGATTTTGGCAAACAACTGAAAATGGACTAGGAATGAAAAATGCAACAGTTACAGAGCAGGATGTGCAATAAGGTGAGAACCAGTTTGCTGAGGAGAAAAAAATTAAAAGAAAAATTGTTTTTCATAAAAGATCTGACATACGTTTCCTATAATATTTTCCATTGACTACTGCATGCAACATAACAATAAATATATTTTAATTTCTGTTTGAATCCAGCAGCTGCCCGAATGTCTGTGAGCACATTCCAGGGTGCCAAAGCGAAACCAGCTCTCCTTGGATTTGTGAAAAATTGAGGCATCAATAATGTAAGACATTCTTATAAAAGTGCCTTCTTTTTTATTATTATTATTCAGCTCTGTTGAAACAGATGCTGGGTGACAAAGAAATCCCTGGCAGAATACCGTTGTACTCTAGTTAACTAAAACAGATCTTTGTGAAATCTTCTACATTCATTTAGCACTTTTCCCGCTTGTGTTTTTCTGGTGACAACCGGAAGCGGTGTAATTAAAATGATGCAATTTCAGCCTTCTGCTCATTATAAAAGTCATAATCTCTGCGGAGCTTTCTCTGGCTGCCTGCGACAAAGTTGTTAAAGAGCAGCATTAACACGGGAAAGCACAGGGGTTTGTGGGTATGTGCGGCGGACAGCGCTCACTGAGGTTGTTCACAAGAAAAGGTGGCCGGAAGCAACAAGCAGTGTCTCAAACTTTCATAAGACTTTCACAAAGAGCCCAAATCTATTTTAGCAACTCTGGCCATGATATGGATATGGAATATCTTACTACTTCATGATGTGAGTTAGGATAGAATAGGGGTGCAATTGGCATGGTCCGCATCCTACTGAGGGAGACACACTGGATCTCACCTTTGATCCACTAATGGAATTTGCGCCACAGGGAAAAATTAAGTACCCCTGGGATAAACAATAGAAAACTAGAAACTGCAGAACTCGATATAGACCATACAGATCATACGGCTTTAGCTCCTTTGAATAAATATCCATATGCAGGACATAAATCAGAAATATGATAATAAAAAAGGCAAAATAACTCAATACAAATGGATGACTGTAGCTTTTAATTATAGTTTTGCTGGTGTAATAATTGCAGTTGCATTGCTATTTATCGCTATTTACATAAATTTTGTAGCCGCATAAACACAGACGGACACACACACACACACACAAGCCGGCTTACCGCCATGAACTCAGAGCTGGATCCTACGTACTGTCTGAAGCAGAGCAGAAAGTTCTCTTCTGTGGGCAGAATCTGGGCCAGCTGGGAATGAAAGGAATAGGGGATGAATGGAAGAAGGAGACTCCTGCTTTCCTCACAATAGCAGCATCAATATTGCCACCTTTGGGACTATACAGATTATGAGGAGTAATGAAGGTTTAGAAGGACCTCATGATTTGGGTCGATGACTCACCCTTTAAATGTTTTCCCAAAGAGACTCTAGTTTTCTGTAATAAGCAGGTGAAGCCCTTTGCTGACTGAACCAAAACTTCTTTAATGTGCATTCCCATGATAACTGACTGCACTCAAGCATTCCAGCATTGAGTACAGGCTACACGCTACCAGATTACACCAACATCCAGATGGTCAAACACTTTACTCTAAGGTCATAATGGTGGCAACCCTCAGGAATGGCTCTTTGTGTCATGTATGGACAGAACTACGCAGCACCACTAAGCACATGATGATTGTTACTGAATGTCTGCATTCCAACATATATGATAATACGCCTGCATTTCTGAATCTGTTATCATGTGTACAACAGAAGAAAGCAAAGTATCACCAGCACAGCCTCAGCGCAAGTAAAAGCACAAGAATAAATGTGCGACCAGGGGGTGCAGAATTAAAGCACAGTTAGAAAAATATGTTATAGACTGCAGTATTAAATCACTTAAAGAGGAGCATGGTGATGACCACAATATCAAATTACAGACAAAGGTATGTCTGTAGTGTTAAATCACAGTAAGATGAACATGGTGATGAATGCAGTATTAAATCACTATTAGAGCAGTGTAGTGATCCCTGCAGTGTTAAATCACAGTAAGATGAGCATGGTGATGAATGCAGTATTAAATCACAATTAGAGCAGTGTAGTGATGTCTGCAGTGTTAAATCACAGTAAGATGAGCATGGTGATGAATGCAGTATTAAATCACTATTAGAGCAGTGTAGTGATGTCTGCAGTGTTAAATCACAGTAAGATGAACATGGTGATGAATGCAGTATTAAATCACTATTAGAGCAGTGTAGTGATCCCTG
>JAODKC010000021.1:23143065-23153934 GCA_026777985.1 Mormyrops attenuatus | reverse complement strand
ATTAGAGCAGTGTAGTGATCCCTGCAGTGTTAAATCACAGTAAGATGAGCATGGTGATGAATGCAGTATTAAATCACTATTAGAGCAGTGTAGTGATCCCTGCAGTGTTAAATCACAATTAGACCAGTATAGTGATGCCTGCAGTATTAAATCACAATTAAAGCAGTGTAGTAATGTCTGCAGTGTTACATCACAGTTAGAAGTTTGCAGAGACATCCACCGTGTTGCACAGTTAAGAGTTCTTGCAGTATGTCCAGCTGTCAGTATAGGGTGTTTTGTCTTCCACTTCATATCACTGTTAAAAAAATCTGTATTTCTGAGGTGAAGTTGTTTCACATTATTTAATTTGTTTAATTGCATTTATGTCTTAAATAAAAATCATGAATTGTCAAACATACCTCTGACATCTCAATTTTCCCATCGGCGTTCTTGTCAAATTTTTGCATGAATTCTTTCATCTTTTCTCTGAAACTGGCATTACTGGGGTCCTGTCAAGCGAGCAAACATGTGGTTACCTCAGTTTAAACATAATAAGGAGGCAGAATTGCATCGCGCTATCTGTAAGGCCGACTTGGCTGTCATAATGTGAAAGTCAAATATCTCAGCATCTTTCTTGCACGGTGCTTCAAAAGGGCCTTTCTTTGATGGACCTGGCGATTCCTGCACCCTCCCTGCTAGGCACAGCCCTCACACTCACCATGCCTGCCCCTTTCCGTGCTATCTCCAGCTGGCTGATGAAGTTCTCCAGCTCCTTGCCCTCAATGTAGCCATTTCCTGCAACAAAAAGGAACCACATGGGATTCACATTTCAGTGCAGCACTCAGGAATATTGTGCTGAAACTATGCTTGGAGTTCAACCATGACAGTTTCTTTATATTTAATTTTCATATGTGTGTGTAGATTATGTTTTTATTACATTGCGAAGACCAAATGTTCCCACAATGTAATAAAAAGCTGTTATTTTTACTTGGTGGGGACCATTTTCAGGTTCCCACAAAGATCTGTGACTGCAATCAAAAAACTAAAAATAGTTATGATCATTGTTGAAAATATTGTCATATTACTTTTGTGTTCTTTGCATACCATCACCCATCCATCCATCCATCCATCCATCCATCCATCCAGGGAGTAACTCAGAACGGGGCGCCAACTCATCACAGGTGCCCTTGATTGCCATGAAAGGGAAGTAGAAATATTAAAAAGTGCAAACCATTTGTGACTCGGAGTCAAAGACAGCAGTGTTATGGAGGAGAAGGATAAGATGACGCACTGGAGTCCAAGCGATGGAACAGGTTTCCACAATGTTCATCATACCACCACACTGTAAAAACAACCACCACAGGCACATGCAACACCCTGGACAGCATTACCATCACCTGGTCATATACACCTTTTTATGCAAATGCACCCTTGGACCATGTGATCATACCATGTTGTTGGGAGAATAAGAAACAGTAACCATCCCACCGTTATGTTTATGGGAGTACTAGTGCCTTAAATAACTGTATAGCCCTAAATATCTGTTCCTAGAAGAGGCCAGTAGGTGGCAGGATGGTTAAAAATGATTTTACAGCTGCTACTTCGACTCCTGAACTGTTTCATTTGTATAAAGGGATAAAAACTGCATGTTGATTTGGACAAATGCCTTTCATGTTTATGATGAGGGGGGAATAGCAATTTAGCTTCACGGTTTTCTCTTGTCAAACCTACGCGCAGACTGATCCGCTGGCTGCGATGCGACTGCAGGGAACAGCTTAATTAAAATGTGGGATGGCATGCAGCACACGAGGCTCTCTGAATGGGGGGGGGGGGGGTGTTTACTGCCTGCCGCCCTTACAGTTCATTCGGAGAAGACAAAAGAGGGAAATCTTTGGGGAGACAGAAAGGGCCCACTTCTGGTGATCTTTCTGGTGATCTGCCGATGTTCATTTCCATCACGCAAAACCATCCAGAGCCTAGAAATGAATGAATGATTTCCCCCCATATTTCTGTTGGGAGTTTGCTTTTAAAAGGCGTTCACTTTAAAGGAGAAGACGAGTGTGTGTATGTGGGAGGGGACAAGTCTGTGGTCGGCTGCAGAAGATCTCACTTTCTGTGTCTATTTTTACATGTTGTTTATTTGTACCCATTTGGTTCTTACAGCATAACCAGTAAATAAAAAACAACAAAAAATAATTGGTAAGTCGTTCCACCCTCACAAAAATAAAGGTATACATCACATAACTGACCCCATACTGTCATTAAGCCAGATTACAATGATGCAGGGCTTGCAGGCACTCTGCAATGCTGGAATTTATTCAGCAATCCTTGCCGTAATCAATGTTCCGATAATCCATTTGGTCGGAGGGGCTTCCATTATCACAGAGTAAACTATGGTCACGTAACACAACTAGGAAGAGAACCGGAGTAGAAAAGGAGCTTTGCGCCAGCGGTGATTCTAGAATATTCTAAGGTGGGAGGCATAAGAAAGGCCATAATTCATACTGAGGAGTCAGCCTTATCATTAGCCAATCATATGTTCGGAATTGGTGAGTGACAGGAGTGTGGGCAGTTCAGGGACCAATCAGCTTTCAGTGCCCCTGCGGCCCCATCACTGGATATGCTCCAGTTTTCAGCTAATCAAGGTATCATAAGTGATCGTTCCGGTTCACTCAGTCTGACTGCTGACACTGAACCACAAAACAGACGAAAGTCAAACAAGAATCAGTCTGTAAGATGTTACTGCTGACCTTGAGACATCTTCTGTTGAACCACTTTGTTAAATTTCCTACAAGGGATCTATGTGAAAATCTGACATATGACTAAGATCAATCCATCTTTAGCTGGAATACTGAAACAGAGGAATTATTATTTGAGAAGCATCTTCATGACCCTTGTGACCCTGACTTGGAAATAAGCAGTCAGAAGATGATGGACGATGAAGGGGTTAAAAAAAATCAATGTACTTGGCAGCTCTTGCTTGTTGTGAATAATATTGACTGGGAGTCTGTCTACTTCATATGAAGAACACTACATACCACTTAGACGCCACATGGGAATTCCCTCATTTTAAATCAGAACTGAGAAGATGAAGCCCATTCAACAATATTATGACGAAAAATATTCAGACAAATGATAGTAACAATTATTATTAATGTCCAGTCTCCCCAAAATATATTATGCTATACTGTATGTAGAGGTATAACATATCATAATATACTGATTTTAGTCCATAGGAAACTACACAGTAAAGCTGGCGGTGTTTATTTGGCAATGAGGGTGTTAATGTAACACAGATCGGGCCGACACCGTTAGCATTAGATCGATACAATCAGATTTGCGCCATAGGCCTTGTTAGTATTCTGGGGCATGCGGCAGGACCTAGGAGGGGGGAAATCCACGAGCAGATAGCATAGAACCGTCACAATCAATTGTACACTTAAAATGTTGATTCTTCAATAGTGTCAAATCGGCTTGTTTCAAAAGGAATGGGAGACATTTTTTAGAAAACAAGTGAACAGACATATGGATAGGAATCCCACTCTCCAGGATAGCTCGGATTCCGCTGGTATTACCTGAAAAATAGGCACGTAAACGACCGTGAGGCGTCTTCTAATGCATAACTATTTTCAGCATTATCATGTGGTTTAAACGTCAGGCTCGATTTACTCATGATGAAACAAGCCCTGCTGCAGCGATGGAAAGAAAACACTGAAGGGACGTTCAACTACAGTATAACGTATGTGGAATAGGAAATTGATGAAATAACGTAAAATAATTGGACATTATTTCTAAGGGTACTCCAAGAATTAGAAATATGACTGTTCGGTTTAACTAGAGAAAAGAATCTCATTTTCCTTATTTTAAAATCGATGTACATCCCGTTATAATAAACGTCACATTGTCACCATAATTTGCCAAGCCCATCATTGAGCATTTGGATATACCACTGCTTCAGCAAGTCATTACTATCCACCCGGATAATCGAGAAACACTTCTTAGATAGACAGATAGATAGATAGAAATACATTTTGCGGGGATGGGAGGTTGTGACCCCAAAACCAGCCAATACAACCCCCTGAACCCCTTTAAATGTGTGAAGACCTCAACCCCCAGTAATGTTCAACTCTACGTTGTGCCGATAGATAGATAGATAGATAGATAGATAGATAGATAGATTTGAATTAAGTTGTGCCCACCCGCACCCCCATATCAAAATCTCGCCTACGCCTGCTCCTAGTATATCATGGTAATAATAACGTAGCGATGGGTACCCGTCGTGTGATAATAATTCAATTGATTGCATCAACCTTGAATATCCTTCTTATCACTTAGTGTCCAAAGCACTTTCAGGACAAACGAGTACTTTCTTAGACCCAGGTGTGTAAAAAAAGAAAGATAATCCGCGGGTATGAGCTGTGGGCAGCAGAAGCGACGCCAGAAAGCGCACAGCCAGCCGCCCTCCACGGGTGCGTCTGCGCGCCGCTGTCCGTTCCGCTCAGTGAGTCCCGGAGGTCTAGTGGGGATACTTGTTTTTCCCCAGCATAGAGTCGCCGCGACACTGATCATGGATAAAATGTTATCTTCACCTTCCTCGGGAGCGTTATTTTACGTGGTCCATCTATCTATCTATACAGCTGGATATTTTCTTAAGATATTGAAATTAACCTTATTAAACCGTGCCACCTGCAGTACACGGCTGAAAGTTAAAAGTTATAGTTGGTAAACCAGTAACGGCTCACAGACTTCCTACATCTCAGATTCTTCTCAGAAGTGGTTCACAAATGAGAAGCAACCTTAAACGCATAAACTGTCTGGGGGCGCTGAAATGAAGACGATGCAGCTGCGCACGCAGCGATGTAACATAACAGTTAAAGGATTCGAACCCGGCCCAGTTCTGTGCGGCGTTACAGGTGAAATGTATCATTTTCATACGTTATTCACATAATGTAAAGTATTGTATTATGAGCAACTCAGATCGTAAAAATGCGATTTGTTTGAATAAACATATTGTAAGCGGTGTGGGTCTTTTCCCTAATTGTAAATCTAAGGATAATAAATGAAGAAACTGACAGTAAGAACCTGCAAGGTGTTGCTGATACTGGGTTGTAGCCCGGAAAGAATACGTGGATATTAGTGTCGTGAATGACAGTTCATGAGCAAGATTCCGAATAAAACAAATTTACGTTTATATTGCTCATTATCTAGATTCCCTGATGTGAAGACGCACCCATAACCTATTTGAGGCTTACTGCGGTTTAAGAATTTTAAAAATATCTTTCTTCTAGATCGTTTTATACGCAATATGGCTTATGTACTATAAATCTATTTCACAAACACTGACAGAATCATGTATATATTAATAACGTATATATTGCATTACTACACATTCCTAGCAAATCAAATTCAAGTCAAATTATTATTATTATTATTATTATTACTATTATGTTCGAGGTTGTTTAAAAAGCTTCAAGGTAAAGGAATTACCACTTAAGGTAATTTTACCATTTCCCCCATAAAATAATTTTGCAGTTATTCTCAGTGCCAATGAGCATCCATCCTCTGTGCATTTCAAACAACTTTCGTTCCTGTGAAAGTTACCTTGCATTAAAAATAAAATTCTTTACGTCGCGGTACTGACCATCACTGTCGAAGTGTCTCCAGATTTCGAGGAACTGGGATGCTGTGAGCTCTGCCAGATGGAGGTAGGGAGCCTGCGCCTTGTTGGCCATAATTTCTGCTCTGTGCGCTTTGAAATCCCGCGCGAACTTTTACACAATTAGATTCCGATACTCACTGTGCCCGACTCTCTCTCAGTCGTCGCTTTTAAACCCCCCGTCATCGTGTTATACTCAGAATGTCCTGAGGGAGGCGCAACGGCACCAAGATCGCTGCGATTCACCATTTTCTGGGCACGTCAGTCTATCAGCGTCACCGTAAAATTCGCCACAGCATCATAATTCTGAGAGCAGTGTGTTCATGATAACGCATGCAGGGCCACCGAATGCATTCGAAGCATCGAATTTTAATATTGTTGGAATTCTAGAAATGTTTTTTTTTGAGAAGTACACAAAATTTTACCTCCATAAGCAGGATATTACACTTAGCCTACATTTTATAATAACGTATTATTTGCATACAGATATATGCTGAGCTACACGCTAAAGCATACAAATACAGCGTACTTGTGTGTTTGCTCGTGGAGAGAGACCGCTGTTGTGCTTGCGTCATGTTTCACCTAAATTGTGAACTTATCAGAAAGTTCACTCACTGGTCACTGATAGAAATCGACCAATTTTCCTCGTACTCCCAGGAAATTCATGTTTACTCCTGCAATCGACCGGCTCGTTTAAGAGTCAAGGGAATTTGAATGCATGGCAGCGCAGTGCCGCCCAACAGGGAAAGCAGAGCAATAATTGTGCTTGAAATAAGTTCTTTCAAAAGGTAGTTAAATGAGTTTCCCCCTTGTGACTGGGATAAAGGCCAGATTAATTTGGAGGCCACACACTAATCGCACCTTGCACAATTACCGAGAGCAAGACTTGAAAAGTGTATTTCTCTTTCAGAATATCAGATAAGGTCCATCCATTTGAAATAACCTTTTGAGCTTCTCAGGTATTCACGTGACACAGGGATTTTACAGCAAGAGCCAAGTTTATTATAAAATTCTTGCTACCCCAGGGAGAGAGGAAGATGAGCCAGGACTAACACATCACACGACAACACAAAAATCCAAACAAAAACAGGACAGAGACACCAAAGGACATTCTGAGTCTTGGGATAGATATTAGAACCATCCTTAGAACCAGGATGGTTCTAAGTGAGGGCGAAACAGCAGAACTAACTACATCTTAAAACATCGAGGGGTCAATGGAGCACATCAACATGAAATAAAAACAGCCACTCCCTTGACTTGCTATTCCCAAATCACCAGTGGCCACTCCCAGCCCCTCGCTGGTAATCTCTTAATTGTTGAAAATAAAATGAAAACTGCATTTCAGCAGGTGGGCAGACAGTAATTTTGTTTGTTTTTTTGTTGCATTCTTTTTAAATAAAATTGCATTTGATGTTATATTATGGATTTGATATTGCTGCTTCTGTAATCAGTTTATATGTTATGGTCGCCACTGTGTTTACATTTAGCATGAAGACAAATATAAGAATCTGAATGTTTTAAGAAGAACTGAGACAAACTTCCAACATCAAATGCAGAGCAGAATATATGGGTAATCTGCTGAAATATGAGCCTTATTGTGCACATATATTCTATTCTTCACAACCAATGTGGCAGTAATTGTTGTTTTTCTTTTCTTTTCAGTAAAGCAGACTCTTATGAGTGCACAGTGGGCAAAGCCTCAGTGCATGCTGGGTAGGCATTCATGTGGGGAGAGGGGAATATGGATCAGCTTCTCCCTGGACTGCAATTAGCAACTGCAATAATTCCCTCTGGAGTCTCTGTTGTTTATTTCAAACTTACGCCGGTTAACCTGCACGAAGAGACACCTGTATGCATGTATTCTGTCATGCTTTTCTGGGGAAAACATGAAAGTGGATTGATATTATTTGATTTAGGGCTTTTTCCTATTACCTACAAGATTGCCATTGCCACTTTGGTCCCAGTTAAGCCTTTGGGAGTGATCTTATGTCAGATAGAGCACGGACATCTCAGCCACTATTTGTCGGGCCTCGGTTCCTGGCTCGTCGCTGAGGGCACTGACAGGTCCTGGTCCATTTGGGAGTGCAGAAAGCCCAACAAATGCTCAGTAAGTAATCTCCACAGTGTCTCTCCGTGCTGCACCATCGTTACGGTTGTCATGGTTGGACGCTAGGAGGAAGTGATGATACATGTGCAAACTTGGTTTGAGTGGAGGAGGGAGACTTTATTACAAAGAGAACACAAAATAGTAGAAACCAAGAGAACCTTGAGGGGTCAAACAAGAGGGAATGAGGAAGAAATAGGGGGTGACATGAACTAACCTATGATTCGGGAAGCACAATAGGTAAGGTACCTATAAGACCTAAATACAGCTACAATGACCGTACTGAGGAGGAGGACAATGGAAGGGACATAAATACACAGACAATGAGTAACAAATGAGAGACAAGTGCAAATAATTGACACAGTAAGTGGAAAACAATCAGGTGATTAGAGGACGACCAACGACCTCTGCTGGCCAAATGGAGACATGACAGGCTGACGAGACAGGTGCTTTCACCTGCCTAGGTTTGTTGGCTGGGCAGGGTGTGGTAGCTAATTGATGTGAAACAAGAACCATCTCTATGCTCTGAGGCATTGATCCACAGACAGATATCTGTTTGCTTTTGGAAATTTCTTCTTGCTATTTTTTGCTTTTTTTTTTTTTTTTTTAGTTTTTGTCAAGATGCAGTACCTTGAAGTTCGATTAATTAACATTTTTAGTGATTTCTAATCACAAATAATGTGTAATTGGAGTATTTTTACTGAAAATGGAAATTAAATCTTTCTACAAAGTATATATTTCTCACTAAGCTCTGTGGTATAATGGACAGTTTTTAATTCCCTAAAGTGTCACCATTAATAAATTATGCTCAGACCTGAATAATGGAATGCTACTGATCTAACATGGGTTTTGGAAGAAGGAACGAGAAAGCAATTTGACTGCTGGTGATGTAATGAGTGATGCTGGTGATGTAATGAGTGATGCTAGTGATGTAATGAGTGATGTATTTTTAGTATAAGATTAAAGGATAGCTAAACACAGTGGAGCACTACTATAGGTGTGGGGAAAGTGGGACACAAACAGGTGTATGACAGAGAGGGGGAAGAGTGGAACTAAAGTGAATAGCATGCAGTTGTGACACCAGTGATTCAATGTAGCAGGTGCTATGAAGGAGCTGGATTATTTAGAGTGGATACTTTAACTTAACCAGTTATTGTTAGGAAGAATTTGATAAAGCAGGCAATGTGTGGGCTTATGTGCGAAAGTAGAAGGCCAAGACAGAAAAACTGCAGAAAATGGCATTCTAAACCTTTGCATTGTAAATAAATCAGTAGAAGCAGCATGAAAAATACACTCACTACTGGATATGGAATGAAACAGTGGCTATTATGTTAATGTATCAGTTGATAACTATAGTTCTTCAATGAAAAATTAAACTGTATAGAAGTTACAGTCTTTGTAAAACACATAGCCTCAAGGTCTCAAGAAAATTGTTCCGTCATCATTGTTTCATCATCAAGAAAACTACTCTGCTATGATGAGAAAATGGTATAAAAAATTATGATATATCATTGTCTTTCTCAGCTTTGGTAATTCACAGATTTTACACACATTCTGAAAGAAAAAAGAAGCCAGTTTTTTTGGGGGTGCTGTGGTCATAGTAGGTGAGGTTAGAACGCCCCCCAAACTCTTCCCTGGCACAGTCACTAAGGGCTCGTATCTTCAAGCATGCCACTGTGGGCGTCTATCAGGAAATTTTAGGGGCTCACAGCTATGCCAAGATCGACTGGATGGTACATGGGAATGGGACTGTTCCTGTCAGGATTGTTACCTGTCCTGCCCCATTCTGTATGTCAGTTTCCCATTTGGCCAACATGTGTCGCTGGCCATTCCATTATTCTTAGCTCCTAGTGCAGGGGTGGGCAACCTTATCCAGAAAGGGCCGCTGTATATGCAGGTTTTCGCTGCAGTTCCCTCATTAGATTACTAATTAGAGGACTGATTGGCTGATGAGTCCTCACACCTGGGTTTGAACAGCTGACCTAAAGGTCATCCCAAAATGTTGATACAGGGCCTACCTGTTATGCCTGAAATACTATAAATAAAACGTTCATATTCGAAGAACTAGAAAGATCAGATTTTTAATGTTTTATTAAACAGATACAATTTTATGTGAATTTAATATGATTTAAGAAAAACGCATTTTTGAATATTTCAGTTTTACGTTTCACTCTCAGCACAAAATTTGTGCTTGAAACCTTTGGATCCAAGTCAATCTTTCCCACATGGTAAGAAATGTTGGTGCTTTAGGCAAAATGGATAGTAACAACTTTATCATGGAGGCTGGCCTCAACCATGTTTAATATTTAACATTTATGATTTTTGATTTCTGGTACATTTCTTGATGTGCACTTTGCTTGTATTTAGATTGTTAAATTTTATTGTCATCACGCAGAGTATACATACAATGCCAATGAGATACAGCTAACATCTGACCAAAAGTGCAAGATTAGCATTATTTACAGAAAGCATGATAATAATCTATAGTAATGTGCAGCAGGATAGAGGGAGCGGGATGGAGCTATCAGCGCCATGATCTGCAGCTCAGCAAATTGACAGCCACGGGGAAAAGCTGTTCCGGAGGGGAGGGGGGAGAGCAGTCTGTGATTAGGGATGGAGCCATCTTTGATTTCTCTTGCCCTCTTATGACAATGATTAAGGTAGATGTTCTAGATGGTGGGGAGCTGGGTGCCAATAATCCGTCGAGCAGTTTTCACTACTGGATAAAGAGCCATGCGGTCAGAAGTGAAGCAGCTGCGGTACCATACCGAGATGCAGTTGGTGATGATACTCTCGATGGTACAGAGGTAGAAGTCCAACAGCACATGGAGGTGCAGGTGGGCTTTACTCAGCCTCTGCTGGAAGTAACCAGCACAGCAGAGTTGATGGTCCAGGTGAGATCCTCAGAGATGCGGACACCGAGAAATTTGAAGCTGGGCGCATCATCAATATATACCAAATAGTTATACTAGCAGTGTGCGAAATACGGGGGGGTCCGACACCCCCGATTAACCCCCCCCGAATATTGACGGGTATTTCGCACACTGTACACTAGTATATCCTCCTGAGACCCAAGGAAAATTTCAGGTTATTTGTGATTTTCTATGTCTTTGGAGGAAATAAAACATCT